>APFE031169381.1:25845-55215 GCA_000404065.3 Pinus taeda
ATGCCTCAATGGCAAGTTTCTCACTTTCGGCGACAGGTTTACATCAATGGCCTTCGACCGAGAGATTTTACGTGGTGTTCGATGCCAAGTCCTTTTTCACACCACGTGAATTGTACTGTAGTACCATGAGGGTCATTTTCATTATTGGTGATTCCTCTCGTGCCTGTTAATAGCTTACATCATTGGTTGGTAATCGGGCGATGTCTTTCCATGTTCGACTCCTAGACATTTTTCACATGGATCGACTTGTACTTCGAGTGATGATTGAACGAGTTTTGAATACCCCGGATCTAGTTACATCCATCCAGGCTGCGATATATTAAGGAATATAAAGACATCAAGTGTACATCATTTCCGAATAGATGATCATCCAAATCAAAGGATGATGAGTCTGAATCATCAGTCTGTCACACAGATGATTGTCTGTCCTATGTACATGAAAATGAATTTATAAAGCTGAGCATGGGAATGCCCACCTCAGTTAGATCATGAAAAAATGTTTTCAAAATAATGTATTGTATTGTATCTTATTACAGGTTATCTCCTAGCTCAAAAAAACATCGGATCCTCATAGTAAAGCATTTCACCCGACATCAGAAAGATTAACGACCTCATGCTTTAGGGGGCATCTATTATAGACATTTTTGGGCACTTCAAATGCAATCATAAATGTCCATAAAATGAGGGCTCATAAGTCCCTAAAAGTGTTGGTTCATTTCCTAAAGGGACAAGGTCAGCTGATTACATCATCTCCCAGAACTTCTCCACTGAAAACTGCTCAGAAATGGTCAAAACTGGACCATAGTGAAAGCCCAGTGCAGAGGGTGCGATACATATCCCCTTCCCAGTGTAGAAGGTGCGATGCATACTAAATTTCTCCTCTGTACGGTGCAATGGTCGGGAATGGACAAACGGCAGGGACAAAATGCGAGGTGGAAGATCATGGAATATTCTAGAAGTTTCCCCTCTGACACTTGCCTCTCTATTTTTGACCAGGGATGAGTAAGAGATCATCATTCTCCAAGTGGAAACAGGAACTATCAAACAGAGGACACTAATCAAGATCCGAAAAGATGACTCACCTCCATATAATCATCTATATATGGATCCCTCATCACAGAGATCCAGAGGCTGGAATTTTGTATCTTATAGAAAAGTGCTGCTGGTTTTCTGGTGTACATTCATAGTGTTGGGTGATCTAAGCTTTGCTTGAGGTGAAGAAGGGCTTTCTAGATGGAGGATGATGCTGGGTCAGAACATATGGTTATAACCCTCTTGATACTTTTCATCTTAATAAAGTTATTCTAGTTTTCCTTCATATTCTTGTGTACCTGTTTATATATGCATTTGTATGGTTAACAAAAATCTGGTCCTGTGTTATTTATGAATATAGATCATTGTTCTTCGATAGTAGTATGTTGTTGTGATTCCACAGGTGCTTTTTGAAGCTGGGAAGATGAAGAAGAAGCAGCGAAGCTCTATCAGGAAGGAGAGGAAATCAAGCGCAAGACTAAGGTTGGTCTCCTTGGTCCTCCTCTTGTCTATTTTCATAAAGGAAAATGAAAGTAGACTTTACTTGTTTGTTTCTAAGGTAGCTACCACTCTTAGTGGGAATAGCAGCATCCGAGTGGACACTATTCCCGGTAACAGGCACAACATGCACAAATAGATGACGCTGTGCCTGTACAAGTAATATTTCCATCGCAGTAGTTGGCACAATGAAGATAAGGTGAGAGGTGTTGTTGATCGCATAGAAAGGAATTTAGCAACATGCATTTCATTGTGTGTGGGAATGTGATCCCACCCACTTGGCACACTCACTGAGGTGAATACAAGAAGCAAGTCCAACTAGAGCTGGACATGTATTTTGATAATTTGGTGCACACAACCAGCAGCGCATGCTTGGATATCAGCACAAACACTATGCATCAACATGTTTCCAGTTTGGTCGCAGCCAGGCCGACCATGTGATTGTTATCATAGGAGTTGGACGGATGATCCATATCCCTGTACCGAGGTGCAACATAGGCAAGATTTTGTTTCAGCAAGATGTCACCATTGAGTGCACGGACACCATAATAGATGACCAAGTTTGGCATCCATTCACCACCATTGCCCATCACAAGGATGCCAAAGAGTTGGTCTCACCACAACAGTCCTCATATAGATGGTTGTATTATGCCATCACAAACTAATGTCAACTATTGTATATTGTCGTCACTATGTCGAAAATTGTTGAGCACTATTGTCACTATCAATGAGCCTAATAAATATGTTTGCAACAGATACTAACAAATTAGATCTACAGAAACCAAGATCTACCATATCATTTGAGTCAACTAAAGTGTTGACGTCAAATCCTAGATCTAAACTCGAGTCGCTCTCATAAAAACAGTATGTGTGCAACCGAAACGTTGTGCTCTCTCCTTCTGCCACTATATGTAGGTGACTACGACTACAAAATCGCTCTTAGGAAGTATTTATGCATAATAATATGAGGCTCCATGTCCTTGAGAAAGCCATGCGAGACATCACTACACTCGGACCATTTTGGTGAGAACAACACTTTGGCATCCTTATGATGGTCAATGGTGTTGAACCGAAACCAAGCTTGGTCATCTGTGATGGTGTTCGTGCACTCAATTCTGACATCTTGCTTAAGCAAACTCTTGCCTATGTTGAATCCCAGTACATTGATATGGAACCTCTGCCTAAATCATCTAACAACATTCACATGGTCATGCTAGGTGTGACTAGACCAACAACATGTTGATGCATAGTGTCTGCGCTCATATCCAAGCATGTGATGGTGGCCATGTGCATCAACTTATCAAAATACATGTCCAACTCCAGCTGGACTTTCTTCTTGTAGTCACCTCAGTGAGTGTCCCAAATAGGTGGGATCGCATTCGTGCACACAATGACATGGATGCCACAAAGTTCCTTTCCATGTGATCAAAAACACTGCTCACCTTGTCTACATCGTGGCAGCTACTGCGATGAATCTATAAATTATACAGGCATAGTTTCATCTGTCTGTGCATGTTGTGCCCACTGTTGCACCTGTTCCTGCTGCAACTCATTCTTTGTCTATGCAACTCCTATTCTTCCTTGATTTGTTGGTTCAGCACATGCAACTCCTTCTCTTTACGATTCTCTACCTTCAAGCAATATTAATTTCATGTCGTTAGCTCATATCCTTAATCTCCAAGCTGCATTCATCATGAGTGGATCTGCTTTGAACTTGCATATTTTCTTTTCCTTTATGCTGTAAACAACCCTCCTCTTGAATTTGTCACATGTAGGTGTGTTTCCTTCTACTGCTGCTAATAGTGCTACTCACTGTGATTCCATTTCCATTGATCTTGATATCCTTGTCCATGAACAACTTTATGTCTTCGTGGATAGGCAGCTTCATAGACACTTGATCAACTGCATCCACAATTGTGCTCTTAACAGTGTCTTTGACTCTACTCTCCTAGAAGCCATTGTACTTTTGCTGCTAATAGATAGATGGAAACATGTTATTCTTGGAGATGTAGCAACACTCGTGGAAAGAAATATGTTAGTCGAAAACCAAAACAAACTTAAGGACTGACTTGCAACATACCTGTCTGTTTGAACATGAAAGTTGCACAATTTCCACTAGGAGGTCGGGAGACTGACTGGAAAAACTACGGAAGGCATAGTCCGAGATGTCAGGAGGCTGACTAATTGCTACAACTACACAATGCATAGTCCAGCCTAGCCTTCTGAGGACAGTAACTGTGCAATGCATAATTTCAGTCAGCAGTGACATGCAACCAACAAACTGCAATGCGCTGTTTTTGGGGCCAGCAGGACACTGCCTCCAAGAGTTTCAAAATGCAAGTCTTGTGGTCAATGCTTCGTCAGGATTATGTAATTTCTATAGGGAAGGGAGATCCTTCACTTCTAGAAATGTGGAGTGCTAGCTATCAACACACGCTCCAGGCCAAGGCATCCTAGTCCGGCCGACAGGGGACTAAAAATATGAGGAGTATAAATGCTTGGCTAGATGAGTGCAAACAAGTGTGAATGATTATTCATGCAAACAACAAGTGTAGGATTCAGAAAATGGAAAATCATGCATGTGTGTGAAGTGATTCGCCACAACAGTTCCTGTTCGTGAAAAAAAATTGTCATGCATGCGACAATAGTGAGATGCAAAAAAAATCTAAAACGATTCTTATACAAGCTAACATGCATGCAAATGACAACAAATGCTCACTGAAATCAAGTAGACAACACTCACATTAAGCAATACACAAAGAGTGACAGAGATGCAACACAATACATGAAAAGTGGGCTTACCCAAAAAACGTTGAGCTAAATGTGCCAACGACTCCTAGATGTAATGTGGGATGTCAAAGATGCAAGGTCGATGTGAGGAATGAGCTTTGCAGCACTCGGTTGATGAGTTTCAATAAAATCAAGGTTGTGATGTGCATGCCACAAATAAAGGAAAAGAAACGCATGGTTGGAGGTTTCTGAAATGATCCTTCAATGTAACCTCTAGCTGCTAAAAATAGATCCCTGAATCAAGGGATGCCTATCCATACTACCTTGGGATAAGAAGCCGATGCATGTAAATCTGTTTTTCTTGGTCTAGGAGGGACCCAGTCAACCAAACTTAAGATACAACAATCTGCTCAGCTGAGGGGAAAAAATGTGCATTTCTGCGAGGGAGTTGGGTTGGCTTCCTAGAGGAATTGTGGAATTTCTAGGCAGAGAAACTGACCGCTATCCAGAATTGTGCAATTTCTAGGTTAAGCAATGCTGCTGGGAGGAATTGAGCGATTTTCTGAATGAACAGTGACAGGCAGATTTGTACAATTTTGGAGTCTAGTAGGTTGAAAGATAAAATTTCACAATTTCTAGAGAGAAGGTTGGTTGCCCTCCAGAATTGAGAAATTTCTTGAGGGAGCTATTCAGCCTGCAGCTAGACAAAGTCTGGTGAAACCGCTTGTGAGGGGGATGCAACAAGCTTTGAAGGACATGTTATCATTCTGCAAGAAAATCACTCAAGCTTGTGTACTTGACAAGGTAAGACATGCTCCTATCAAAGGCTATGAAAGGATGGTAGGGAGGCTACAAATGAAGCTAAGGAAGAATTTTGAAGGGTGGTTGTAGCGGCTACAACACTTGGCGACACATTAGTAGAACTCCATCTCTCCGAATGGACTTTGTTCATGAAAATAAAATATAAAACCTTTGGGAGTATTGTTTCATTCTCAGTTCGTCCTGGTTTCCACACTTGCTTGATTGTAAGATTCAGCATCTTCCAAGCTCTTGGTTGATTGAGACACATTCTAAGCCAGTTCAACACAGTTGTTTTGATTGCGGTTGAGGGGTATATTGGTGCACAACCAGTATAGTTGAGAGAGTCTTAATGTCATCTCTGGTGTTAATCCACTACTAGTATACCTAGAAAGTACCTTGATGGAGTCATGTAGGAACACAAGCATTGCTTCATTGCGACGACTATGGGGCCTCATGTCCTTTGGTCCTCATACGGATGGTTGTATTATGTTGTCACAAATTGATGTCAACTGTTGTATATTGTTGTCATTGTGTCAAACAATATTGAGCACAATTTTCACTATCAATGAGTCTAATAAATATGTTTGCAATGGATACTAAGAAATTAGATCTACGGAAACCCAAATCTACCATTCATTTAAGTCAACTAAGGTGAAGATGTCAAATCCTAGATTTGAACTTGATTCGCTCTCATCAAACTATCTGTGTGGAATCGAAACATTGTGCTCTCTCTCTCTACCACAATATGCACGTGTCTGAGATTGCACAATCACTTTTATGAATTATTAATACGTACGACTATGGAAAAATACACCTAAATCCTAGATTCGCTCCCTTACAGTTATTGTGTAAGTGACTCAGATGTACTTTTCACTGTCAAGAAAATCATATGTGAGTGATAGGGGACTTGAAGATTTCAATCTACCTCTGAAGCCATGGTCACTCCCATAGGCTTATAACACAAATTTCATTAAAATTGGAAAAAAAATCTTACAAAGATATCACTACAATTGATTTTTTTGGTTATTTGTAAACTATAGATTCACTATTTAATTACAAATTTAATGAAATATGTATTTTATGTGCCAACATCCAAGGACCAAAATTCCATTTTGTGTGTCAATGAACGAGATCGAGAAGACCCTAACTGAGAGAAAACCTTTTGCCTGTGATTTTGAACCCTTGAGAGAACCCCTTCTGTCGAACCTATGTGAACCAAAACAAAAGAGAAGAGAAGATGTTTCCAATTGATATTGAGGTATATTCTATTTATAGGATTTTCTAAGAGTTTACTTGGGGTTAAGACTAACCCAAGAATTTAGTCATGTGATTAGATCGCACCCATTGCAGAATACATGTATGAATAAAATAATTGATAATTCAACCTCCGCTTAACCAAATTGGGTGATCTTTAGGTTGATTTCGGTCCTATCAAAAAGAGGAATATAATGAAATAATTATCTCAGTCATTTGGGTTGCCCAAGGTGGAGTTTTAACACAATTGCAAAAATTAACACTCCCTTTCAACTATGAAGAATTCCACCTGCAAATATTTGTACGTCGAACAATATATCATCACGGATCATATTTTTCATGTAGTGCTTGTGCAATGTCCAAAAAAAATAATCATTGTACATATCGATATATACCTTGCTTATTCATGTTTATCTCTTGATTGTTCCTTCTCATATGCATGCACATCCTTAGATGTAGAAGAAGAAGAATATGTTACTAGAGGTGAGCTCAATCTACCACCCTTTATCCATCAGGTTGCTATCTAGAACCTTTATCATTAGGCTGATAGTTAGAATTTTTTCATCAAGGACCATATCATCAAGGAGAACATATTAACTAGGAACCACATCAGGGAGAAATATCTTCCACCCATACCAAGCAATAGGATAACTCGACACGTAGGGAAGTAATCGTTCGACCTTGGAATTTCATTAGGGAGCTTTACTGTCAACTTGGAATCATATCGGGTCATCTCAACCCATCCTATTGCTTACTTATCTTTCCATCGATGACCCATTCATGTGGTATAACACCTGCGTGATAATCGCCCTGTGTTAACCTGGGCTATTGTAGATCTGGTTAAGTTATGATTGATACTTGTATTGAATCTTTATCTGTATGCTTATGTTCTGAGTTAATACAAATCTATATCTATGTTAAATGCGTGCATTGGTTATCCTGATTAAATTTTTTCTTAAAGACCATCACAAGTAGATTTGATCTATAATAACTCCTGAAGTAATTAGTATCGAGGAATAGCCCTGTCTCAAATCTGCGTAGAAGCAGAGTAGCATGAGGCTACAAAACAGTGTGTGAAACATCCAGGCCACATCTAGACATCCCAAGGGTGTGGAAAGGTGGTTCCAACAACCTCCCCTTCTACCTCAGCTGAAACCTCAGTCCGCACTCCGCGGTCTATTTTCGAAAGGGCCGGTAGCTGAAGGATATTTTTGGCTAAATAACTCTTCCGAACCTAAGTCAAGCCCCTATAAGCCAACGAATGGTTCCATTACTAGGACTGAGATCTATCTAAGGTTTGTCTGATGTTGGAACACTAGAACCCTACAAAGAAAGACCTTGAAGAGTGGTTGGACTTGAAGCTCCACGAGTTCACAGTTCATGAAAACAGAAACCCGTAGATATCAGAGGATGATTGGTTGGACCTCTATATATACACAGATATCCATGAGGTCTTCTTTGCGAAATTTCTGATAGAGCTGTATTTGTGGATCGCGAGGTTAGCTAACATCATGGGAAGGTGCAGGCTAGATCAGCCTATTATGTGGACTCCAGAATTGGTGCGGAGGCTAGAAGACACCAAAGATAAAATCGCACGCGCAGTAGTTAATTGGCTGGACCGGTTAATAGGAGGATTTATCACTGAGTTCATGATAGATATAACTATGAGCTATAGTGAAGTAGAAAGGCGATTTCTCCAAGGACCGCAGGTTAAGTATATCAAATCATTGAATATTTGGATTAAGATGCTATGGTGTGAAAAACAGATTATGCATGTCTATTGATGTCTGGAGTAACACAGCGTGAAAGAGGTTACGAAGGGATGGGAGGGGTAGAGAACAATCCTCTGATTTCTATCTCACGGGAAAGTGAGGAGGAGCTCCCAAGGTTCTCACCAAGAAGCATAGTCTGGTTAATCAAGGAGCGCTTCCTGTTGATACCACCTTCATCCACGATACCACCCGCTTCACCTACATCAAATCTGTCTACGGCAACACCGACCCCACCTCCAACCCCACCAACCACCAAAAGTTAGGATAGAAAGTGTAGTCAAGCTGCCAATATTTAAGGGTGTAGGAAATGAGAAACCAGTGATATTCTAGTTTGTGATAAGTTCTATATGGGATGCCCAGGGTATAACAGATGAAAACATAAAAATGGCTACTGCAGTTAGTGCACTCTAGGACCGCGCGTTGACATGGTACATAAAGTACTCAGGTGATCACCCGAATGATGGAATAGAAGCAATCCAGAATGCATTAAACAAAGAATTCAACCAACCAAAATCAGAAGCACAGTTGGTTATTGAGTTCAAGGAGATCACAATGTTGCCTAGTGAAAACCTCTAGGATCTGGACCAAAGGTTAAATAGCACCATTCATGAGGCTAACATGACATTCATAGATGCACAACACTTCGAATGGTTTGTGGCATCATTGAGACAACATCTGAGGAAAACCCTATCGCAACAAAGTATCTCAACCCAAGCTGAAGCATTAGAGACCAAAATGAGGTTGCATGAGACCCCAATACAGGATCCAGGGTTGGGAGTTCAACAAATCCACATGCAATTACAAAACCTGAGTTTGGAAATGCAAAGGTTAAAGCAAGATAGGGTTCCTTGACCGGAGGCGTGTGCAAAAGTAGGTCATATTAAATGTGAAAGTCAAGGGCATGATAAGGACCACTGCCCCATCTTCATGAACTATCTAGCGAGGGGGCCCCGATGCCATTAAAATTGGACATACAAGTAGGACCAAGTGCCGCACTTGTGCTCTTTTTCAAGTGTGTGGAAAACATGCAACGAATAACTACCACCTATTACAGAGGTATACCCAGACCCCGCAACAACTATGTTGCAACTTTTGTCGATCAGTAGGTCACGATGAGTGAACGTGTCGAAGTTTTAACTTAATGATGGAAAGGATCCCAACCTACCGAGTGCAGACTGAAGCATGAGGTTTCAACCTAGCCGTAGGGCCACACGGAGGATTTGAAGGACATGGCCGAAGAAGGGGAATGGGGCCCGAACAGGCCACAGATAGCTTATCTGTAATAGCTGTGGAGGGCTAGGACACTACACTCGTGGCTGCACTAACCTGACCAGGATCTCTTCACCATACTGTGAGTAGTTTCATCATGAAATGGTAGATTGTTCGATGTTAATTGCCTAGATGTGTGAGAAGGGAGTGTTATAGCCTACTCCAACTCAAAATGTCCAGATGAAGTGATTAGAACCATGTGAAGCAGACCTCAATGTAAACATGGTTTTGAGGAGTGCCACAACCACAGGAGGCAACGGGAAAGAGTGTGACATCCCTACAGAGGAACTTGACTTTGAGTAGGAGCAATGGAATCAGACGCCTAAGGAAGCTTAGAAGAGCTTCACGGAAGTCCCTACTCCAGGTAGGAGGGACCAAATTAAGCCAGGAATGAATCCCTCCATGATTACTATCTTTTTGGAAACCTGCATGAAGCTGTTGCGTGATAGTAAAGTTGTTAAAGGACTACAAGAGCTGATCACTAGGTGCTCCAGATCGGGTGAGCCACGCATAATCCAGAAACTAGGAAGACATGCTCTATGCACTGGATGAGAGATGAGAATGACAACAAAAATCAACGAATATGAGATGGACCAGGTCATTCTAGACATGAGCTGGGATGCAAACATACTACCTAAGAAAACATGGGAAAGCATGGGTAAGCCTTCATTGCAGTGGAACCCGATTCAACTAAGAATGGCCAACCAACAAAAGATCTTACCGATGGGCCGATTGCAAGGGGTAATAGTAGACATTGAAGGCATAAGTGTGCAGACCAATTTTGAGGTAATAGAAATTGTTGATGACAGTAATCCTTACCCTATATTGCTTGGAATTGATTGGGCCACGGATGTGAACGGGATCATCCATTTAAAGAGACAGAAGATGATGCTTGAAAAGAAGTCATTGTGGGTAATCGTTTCGTTGGACCCAGTTGAAGGACAACGTTACACCGAACCAATGTGCAATGAGGAGAGTGACAATGAGGTGGACTACATCTATTAGATAGAAACTCAAGACCAGGATCGGTTGTGCCCCACAAACGATGGAAGAATATCATAGGAGCATGATAGCACCTGCACACCAAATTCAGATGAGGCGACTGAGCGATGGCAGAACATGTTGCAGGTGAGACTTAACTGTAATATTATGATTCGATCATTGCAATGCATGACCACAAAGGAAAGACAATGGCTAGCAAATAGCGACGCAACGAATGAAGGGCAGCTCGTCTGCCTTGGCACCTTAATCGTACCATAGGAGTAGCTTGGTGCATCGAAAGAAGCACCGTGTGCACCTAGATGGAGGCCGCAAAAGCTAAGATATAGGAGGCAGTTCCAGGTACAGATTGGAGGACGTGCACGACAATCATGTTGGTGCAGGATGGTCATCCATAAACAACGAAGGGTACGGGTGTACATTGCATGACCATCAACCCAACCGAATCTACGCGGAATGATGGCTCACCTAGCCAGGAAGGGAACCATGACCTCTATAGTCCGTCCTACCTACGAGCACCTGCACGAAGAGATTTAGCAGCTCTGGGTAGTTGTTCAGTGTGGCAAGTTAAAACTTTGCAAGTTAGAAGAAACGGGGGCCAGACTTTGAGATAAAAGTGCGAGGCTGGATGAAGAAATTACTAAACTACAATTAGAAGTCACCCACATGGGCTACGGGGAAATGCTAATTAAGGGACCAGACATGACTGGCTCTCCTATGCCACTAAGACAAGCTACAACCCTGCTAGCATGGTTTTGATTGCACCCTAGGGCACAAGGACATAGAGATCTCCATCCGCTATCAGACTCAAGGGAACGCGAAGGGTGCCTACAACCTAGGCTAGTCGGGAAATGGAAGACCTACACGATGGGTGCGCCTACCTGACTATCCGTAGGATGCCCAGTCCTAGCACGCCACAAATTTGAAAGAGGGCGTGAGACTATAAAACAGGCTGTCAAGAAGCTATGTGACCTAGCCACAGTGCGCGAGCTTGATCACATACAGACAATGCACCTACATACCAGGGGCTCTGCTACCACGCGGAAAGGATGGAAGGCGACCGTTGCAGGTACTGTTCATGATAAGATGGAACAATTAAGATACGTTGGAGTGGGCGATGAGCAATTAAGGTGTAAGATTAACCACGAAAATTGCATTTATGAGCCATGACAATGGCGAACGACTGAGTTTAAATTTGAAATCATATATAACAACCAAGAAAAGAGTCACACAACAACGCCCTAGGTCCAAGACGAGTGCAAGATGAATGACAAGCAACTAGAAGAATGTTTGTGGTTTCAGGCATTGCCAAAGCATTACCAGGAATCAATCCTTAGGTTGATAAAGCCTACAATAGATAGTCTACAAAAAACGACGCTGCAGGTAGACGAGCTTCCTAAGTCACCCTAGACACCATGGACCAAGAAGGACCCCTAGATTGTAGAGCTAGTAAGAAGGTCATCGCGACATATGCACTTTAGCAAGCTCACAATGGAAGACAAGGGTAAAATGGTCACAATTAAAAGCGATGAGGAGGAAGAGGGCTCTCCAACATATGTCAAAGAAATAAACCTCGAAGAGGATGCTATCTAGTCAGTACGACAACCCAAGTATGTGACTCCAAGTAAAGGAAAAGATAAGGTACATACCAATCTGGATGAAGTCGATAATATACTCATCATCCCGTCTCTTCCAAAAGGGGTTATAGTTGAAAACTTGATGGCTGGCCATATGGCGACAATCAAATTTGAAGACTGGGACCTAGCAGATACATCAAAATTTCCCCATTTAGCAACGGGCACCCTGATGGAGCAGAGTGCAGAAGGAACGGCTACACCACTTTAGCCAAAGGAGTGGCTGCGAAAGGTGGAAAAAGTTGGGTTGCTCTGTCTCTTGTCCATTCCCCACATTCTCAGACCCCCTATCACAATGCTGGTCATAAGGAAATTGCTCTGTTTTGTCCATGAGGACATATTATGGATCAGAAAACTCGTCTGCATCATAGCCGAACTTGTGCATAGGATCGCAGATCCCCTGCAGCGGAAGAGACCCCTGGGAAATTGTTGATAGGAGTGGTGATGTAATGATGGTAGAAACCCAAAAAATGAAGTATAAGCTCGAGAAGGGGCAGCAAAGATACGTTATTGATAGCATTTTAGATAAAGTAGTCCACGTTGCTACCTAGTTGTTGGCAAGGAAAGTGATGTGGAAATGTCGTGACACTGAGGTTCCGGGAGTAGTCATTGTGCTCGCTGAGGAATGCACAGCTGGAGAACGGTTTAATTGTTCATAGTTCCTTTGTGAAGAGTTCCTAACCTAGCTATTGATTGGTCCAAGAGGAGGGCAAGACCTTCCATTATGTGTGGCTGTTCTTCTCAATTATGCTGGTTACCACTGACTTACCTGACAACAGCCAGTTCCCTACCTTGAACAAGGATTGGCCATAAGCTACCAAATACGCCTCCCTTCAGGTGACAAGGGATGCTGGAAGAATCTGGAGCATCAATATCTTTTGGATATTGATGGACATGAGTGTGCAACAATGGATTAATAGGAAACCTCGCCTGTCCAATGAAATCTATGAACGTGTGAAGCATATTGTCGAGTTTAAAGTGGACATGCACTTTGTCTAAATCAGGGAACGCAAAGACCCCAACCAGACATGGACCACACTCCCTTTCATTGCTATTGACGATGCTATTGACACGTTTTTGGATACCTGGCCACTGGCATGGTGCAGACCAAAGGCAGTAGGGTGCAATGAGGCCACTATCCCAAGGCAGAAGGATGAATCTAAGCATGTCGCACAACAAAAGTGGAATGAACAACGTGCTGTGGAGGCTCGAGCAGCCTGGGAAGCGGTGAAAACTTCAACAGGAAAGGCACCAGTAGGAGGGGCTGCATCAACAAGGTACAACAACAGTCAGAAGGTACCCACTGAGATGGTTGCGAAAGAAACACCATCAGCCACCACGGGTGCACTGTTGAAATGACCAATGCCAACAAAGCAAACAAAGTTGTAGAAGAAGGCCAAGGCATCTAAATCGAATGGCGAACGGACCAACTTAAACATGGGTGTCCTAAATGAAATAGGGGACAAAGTTTGTGATGCCACCCAAGATGCCATCGACGAGGCCATGTCAGAGCATCAGATTGTGTTGGGGGAGCTTCATACACAGCTATGAGAGCTTGGGATCTAGGTCACGCCAACACGCACTAGCGCTACTCAGGGGTTTCCTAGTATGATAGCTAATGATCCATTGCTGAAGGCCCAGATGGCCCATACCATCGCGATTCCAGCAGGAGCACTGATCACCAACAATGCGGAGGACTGAGTTGTGCTAGGACACCTTACAGGGCTGCGAGTAAACATGGCTTCCCTGCCGCGAGAGAGATTGCTCCAGCTCCACAACAACACCACAATGGAGCCTAGCGCTAGGGAGGGCCATGCCGAACAGGTGCTTCATGAACAGAAAATTAATATAGAACAGTTGAGCTTCCAATGAGACAAAGCAGTCGTGCAGAATTAGCAAGTGGAGTAGCTAGTAGCAAAAGCCTGCTCGGGTGCCCCTGAGGTAGAGATTGAGGCTGAGCTGCCTATTGGGACACGAATCAACAAGTTGGGTATTTGGTTCCATAAAGTAAAGGAGGAGGTCAGACGGATCCAGCTAGAGCTCAGTTTAAAGATAGTAGAATTAAAACTGTAGGTGCACGCTTCGACGCTACTAGAGGTCATCGAGTAGTGCAAAAATATCATTACCTTTGGGCGTGAGATGATCACACATTCGATGAAGGAATGTACCGACTTGTTGACTCAGTCAATTGTTACGCTTATCTCAATCTAGGAAGATCCAACACTTCAGTGACTGGAAACTAAGGCAAGGGAGCTCTAGCAAGCCTATGATAATATCAGGGGAACCATGCAAACGGTTGCTATTACGCAACGCTTGGCTAAAATAAGGGAGGCCCAAGACCTAAAAATCCAAGTCGATGCGGCCAGAGAGAAGGAATACGTGATTAAAGCTGGTCTCCAACCATGTTTTGATGAGGCATTCGTAGTTTCGACCACCATAGAGTGCAAGGTAGCACACATGCAGACATAATATGCAACCATGGAGACTGCAAATACGGAGACTGATTTGTCTGTGACACACGTGGAACTGATACAACGGATGACAGAAGAATTTGCTGCAAGTACAAGCAAAGCAGAGAGGCTGCTAATTGATATCCACGTGAAGATTACTACACTAGTTGAGTGACTTGGGCCGAGTCACGACGATTGTTTTGGGGGACTGTTGGGTAGTAGAAGCCCCGCCTAATGGTCATGGGGCACGAAGCCCGAAAGTTTGGGTAGAGATAGGGTAAAGACTTCGCGGGATGCACGGAGCGTGAATTGTAATAAGTCAAGTCAAAGGGTTGTCTGCCCAAAGATAATGTAAAGGAATGTAAGTTGAGACAGCCCGCCCATGGTTCGTGGACCATGGAAATGTATAAATACAATGAGGCTCTATGGTTGGAGTAGTTAGTTTTTGTGCATGAATGATCTGAATGGTAACAGGTTCATGAGCTAAGAAGTTTTGGAGCATTTCTAAGTCCAAGTCGACGGTATTGGATAGGGGATAGAGGCTCTGTAGTTGTGTGTGAAAAGGCTTGGTAGAGTCCGTAGCTGTGTGCATGGACCCCTGCAACTGAGTGCGCAGAGTAGATTTGGATGTATCGACAATAAAGTGGAAATAAAGATAAGTTGATTTTAAAACATTGTGTTAACCTGAGCTATTGTAGATCTAGTTAATTTATGATTGATACTTCTATTGAATTTTTATGTATATGATTATGTTCTTGGTTAATGCAAAGTTGTATTTGTGTTAAATGCGCACACTGGTTATGCTAATTAAATGTTTTCTTAAAGACCATCACAAGTAGATCTGATCTAAATAACTCCTTAAGTAATTAGTGTCGAGGAATAGCCCTGTCTTAGATCTGTGCGGAAGCAGAGGAATGTGAAGCTACAGAATGGTGTGTGGAACATGAAAACCACATCTAGACATCCCAAGCATGCGGAAACCTGGTTCTAGCACCCTCCCTTGCTACCTCGGGTGAGACCTCTGTGGAGTGATAAAAAGGTGTCTTTGTAACTCCTAATTACCTCACATTAATTGTCAACCCAGGGACGACTTTTTATTTCAAGAGTGTACTCAGTTTGAGGCGGCTATTTACTCAAGAGTAATGTTTTGCAGTATATTGCTTAAAATCCAAAAGTAAATGAAAGCTAGAAATAAAATCTAATTGGAACAGCAAGAAACTGAAATGTTCTAAACTAAATCATTCACTCAGACAACCATCAATCGAGGATACAATAGCAATAACTCATTCCTCTAGAAATTGATGCAATTAAAATCAAATTGGAACAAGACAATCAATCTGGGAACGAGGGAGCAATAACCAATGTTCTCTACAGTTGACAGTCCTGCTTTAAAGCAATTAAAAGGTAATCGAAATTGAACTAAAGCTGATATTGAAAGTAAACTATGAAAACCCTTTAAAAGCAAACTCTTGCAATTAATCAACAGAAATGAACAACAAAGTAAATGGACATCAAACTGGAATTAAAGGAATCGAATAACCAATCCTATTGAACAACAATCTGTAATGAATATCAATCAAACGGAACAACAAATGGAATGAAACCATAATTGAAATAGAACAGTGAAGCTTTATATTTGAAATGACCAGCATAACAATATACGTTGAGAAGGATAATAATCTCTGTTGTGATGGAAAAGAACAATCACACGATTCAATCTCAACTTGTGCAATAAAACAATTTCATAAAATATTATAACAGCTCGCTGCAAAAACATGAAACTGTAAGGCAATACAATTCAAAGAAATAGGAACTAAATCAAACCATCACACAACGGAAATTGGAAAGATATAATACAACAGTAGCATACTCCACCAGAGGCTAGGCCCTTAGCCACCAACAGATGATGTTGGGCTACTTCAGATGAGAAGAATGTACAACAACCCTTTTATTTATTCATCCTCAAATTGTGAAATCATTAAAACAACAAAAGATTTGAAGATTACAATGGCAATACAACAATCCCTATCCTATCATGAATAATCCACCATCATTATTGAATCTCTAGTTCTGAATCCTTATTTCTCCATCATTTTCCGTCATTTTTCCCCTCCCCGTCTCTGATCTCTGTTTTCATTTAAATAGAGAGAGAGCAGAGAGCAGTTACAAACAGAGATAATCACAACATGATTCTATTACAAAATTGGATTTTTTCCAACCAATTGGTCAAGAAGAAAATATATTTTCATCTATCTTTCAACAAGAGCAGGGTGAATTTGGCTTTGCAACTGAGATTTGGAAAACGATCGCAACAGCAAATCTGAGAAAATCATGCTCTAAGAACCCTGCGTTTCTCTCAACACAAGCCGAATTTGGGTAAACCGTTTCCTAACAAAGTTAGTTGGGTTTGTTCGGGACAAAACCCATGTTCTGGATTTTCTAGATTCTTTTCCATTTTCTCATAATCTCAACCGCAAAACGGTCGCTCCTTATTCCACAGGCTGTTTCCAAAAAGGGCGGTAGCTGTGGGATTTGTTTGGCTAAATAACTCTTCCGAACCTATGTCAAGCCCCTATAAGCCAAAACAATTATAAAATATTTGAACATCGAATGCCATAAGAAGCGAGACAGGTTCAACCTACAAGTTCGCAGACTTAGGATACACTATCACAGTCAATTTTGCAGGTGTTAGATAACATTGTCTTAAATTGATATATTTTTATCTTAATTGTTTTGGATGAGTTTTGTCCTAATTATCATTATCCTATGTTAAGATTGTCTTACCTATAAATTTTTGTCTTAAAATATCTTTGTCTCAAACTATTTATCTAAAATATAAAATTTTGCTTAAAAATGTTTTTGTCTTAAATATATAGTTTTGTCTTAAAATATTTTTGTGTAAATTTTTTTTGTCTTAAAAATAAAATTTTGTTTCAATTTTTTTTGTCTTAAATTTATTGAATTGATATTTAATTTAATACAAAAAGTGTTTTTTAAAACAAAAGGTTTTTTTGTCCTAAAAATGTCCTAAAAGTGCTCTTTGTGTGGCCCATAGTTGCAGTGAAATGGAAAAGTAAATCAATAAGATTTAATATGCATTAAATAAACAGATTTTCATATGTTTTCCATATCAAGCAAATCAATGAACCTCTTTATTTCTTTATAATAAATTTCTTAATAGTGGTCCCTCGATGTAGGAAGGATATAATTAATTGGTTTTATATTTCATTCACATGTTATGAAATATGTTTTCCATTGTAAGTTTATTTTTATAGAATTTGGTCTATTGTATTATTATTAAATGTTCTTTTTAAGAAATGATGTAGGAATTTGGAGAATTTTGAAGCGAAGTTTTATAACAAGAAAAATTCCATGGTTATGATGGTAATGAAGACTTCCATTATAAATTTCTTTTAATAGGATTTTGTAGGTAGGAAATTGAAGAAGCTTGAACCGATTTTTTATAAAAAGAAACTTCCATGGTTCTAATGTTAATGAAGATTTCATTAATGATGATTGTAGAATAATTCTTTGGCAATGGTTAGGTAAATTTTTTTTTTTTTTTTAATTTTTAGAATTTGTAAAAGATATTGGAAGTTTATAAACTTAATATGTGAATGCATTTTTATTGGAGTTGACTACTCCACGGGGGTTTCACTAGGAACCAATATGATACCACACGGGTTCATATTGGGTGATATATATTGAGAAAAAAATGACACAATATATTGAGCATATAACAACGGGTAAATGGTTTCATTATTGGCATCTATTAACAATATAGCTCAAACTTAACAAAAAAATATAAAGGGTTATAAAAAATTCTAATGAAAAAATGGAAACGTACAATATCTAGTGAAAGTATGAGTTCTTCAAATTGTGAAGGTGTATTGGGTTCGTATTGGTAGGGGGTTAAATAATGTGACTTTTAGAGGGATTTTCCAATATGTAGTCAAACTAAAGGTATTGTCTAATATGCTGCAAATGCATGTTCTATGTTAGAGGTTCATTGAGTGAAGCCCCTGTGGACTACTCCAACAAATACAAGTAAAAGTTGGGAATATTCAAGATAATTGGTGAAACAATCCAACATACAGACTAGACAAATATGCCAAATATTTAGTTAAACATGTTAAGTGAGAAAAAAATGGTGTGATTGAGCAGAGATGGACAATTGCCTTGGCATGTCCAACATGAGAGGCAAAAGATCCAAGTTGTGAAGGATACAAATTAGTAGGTTTGGTCCAAGGATAATCAAAGAAGTAGTACATTGTGATGATATATAAATGCACTTTTCATATAGTAACTTTGTAATTGTAAAATAATTTTGAATGCTTGTTGCACTTGAATGGAAAGGGTGTTGTAAGGGATCCACGATTGGTTGCACCCAACACCCCAATATTTTGGTCCATGTTGGTTTCCCAAAGTGTCTTGTAAGTCCTCCTAAATAAAATATACATAGATTAATGTGATAACACATGTATTCATGTAGCGTGCATCTATCCTCTGTATATGGTGCTCATTTTTGTAGCATTGGGAGGTAATCTCGCATGCTAAGGATCCTTGAAAATAAGAAAAAGAAATTATAAATATTAAAATGAAAATTAAATTTTTATATTTATTTATTTAATCTCTACAGAGCCTAAGTCAGTCCCACCATTAGAGGTTAGCCTTGGTCACAACAACACTCATGTGACCACTATATATAATGCAATTTGACCTCGCCACTTCTCATGAATTCAAATCTCACAAGATAAGATATTTTTTGCTGATTTAAGTGAAGGTGGTAAGACAGAGAAAGATGAGTTTGTGGGCAGAGTTTTATGGGAAGGCCAAAGTTCTTGGTAGGTAGTTTGACTAGTTTTGACTCATATTTTTGACTGAAAAAATTGACACATATTTATAGACAATTTAAATTGTGAAATTTGTTGGATATTGAATTCTCCTTAGTAGAAAAGTTGGTTTGGGATTTCTAAAGGTTGGAATTTTCTAATTTAATCATGTGTCTCTTATTATGTTTCAAAGTATCTTTATGAATCTATGGTTATTACGTTATAGTTGATATTTTTCTCTATATAATTACTTCATGATACAAATTACATAACACAAATTAAGAATACAAATCATTGGAATTAATTATCACATTAGAAAATTTAGTTTCTATTATCAGAAAAAATCAACATAGTATCAAAAGCTAGGTGAAGGAGCAAGAAGAAAATAATTGAATAATTTTAAGTTTTTCGTAGAGAAAGAGGTTTCTCAAACATTTGATTCATCGCAATTTGAATAATGGCTCCAAACCTTAGAAGTGAAGACACATTGGAAGGTGAAATCAACTATCAATCTTGGAAAACTCGAGTACTTATCATCTTGGAAGAAAATGACTTTTTAGGTCACGTGGAAAAATATATTCCAGAACCAAAGGGAGTGGGGTAGAAGGAAAATTCAAAAAGAGTGAGCGAAAGGCAAAGATGATTATTGTATACTCTATAAAATACCAAGTGATTCTTCATGTTAAAGAAATAAAAAGTGTTATAGAAATGTACAATTCCCTAAGAAAGTTATATGAAAGAAATGATAATAAAAACAAATTAACATTAAAGAATTATCTTTGCAATATTAAAATGACTAAATCATATTCTATGACATCTTGTCTTATTTAAATAACTCAAATTAAATACCAACTTATAGGCACTTTTTGAAGATTCAAAATTATTTACATAACACAAATTAAGAATACAAACCATTGGAATTAATTATCCTTCACCATGTAAACCATTCATTTAGGGAGTTTATGCACGTGGAAAACAACCATTATTTCATGATATGTGGGATGATTGTATTCAAGAATAAAATAGGTCACAAAGTTAAAATGAACTTCAAAACAAAGAGAGTCGAGCCATTGTTTCTCACAAAATGAAAGGCAAGAATCATAGAAAATTTAATAAGAGGAACTTTGGAGATTTTTACAAAAAGAAAATTGGAATATTTTACCAAAGAATTATAAATAGATCATATCAAAATAAGGACAAATTAAAATCCAAATGATTCATCTTTCATAATATTGGTCACTATGCACCACGATTCCCTAAAAGAAAGGGGAAGGAAAAGGCACAATATTCTACGGCCAATGTTAATGAATAAAATAATGATGTGAAGCCACCTTTAAAGAAAAATAAATTCTTCATTTGAAGAATTTGATCATTGAAAGATAAGTATTTATGTTCTTCTCATCCTTACTTCTTAGATATTTATTATTCTATTAGTTGAATCATTGGTACTTTATTCTTATTATTAATATAATAAAAGGAAATTTTTTAAGGATTGTTGTAGTACAAGCAAGTGTAGTAGGAAGAAGGAATTTCCTACGAAGGGAAAACGAAAAGATATATAAATACTTAGGATGATAGATGATCAATGGGAACTAATCTCTAAAGGAAATAGAAAACCTATTGAAATCTTCTAGAAAGTAAATTCTAGCATTAGGTTTGGATTATTATATAATAATCTTAGAAGAATTTAAGGGATATCTACAAGGAGGCAAGCTAAAATAAAAACGTTCGTACAACTCTCAAAATATAAGTAATTTATACCCTTATATCTTGACTATTATTTTTTTTCCTTACAGTCTTGCCTTTTCTTCTTGTATCAGTTTACTCAATTTTTTTTTATTTTTTTTTGTAAGCTTTGGTAGGACTCTCTAGTTTTCATGTCCATTACATACCCCACTACGGGGGAAGGGTAGCCCAAGATTTGAACCCAAGACTTTCGGTTCGGTGAGACTTCATTTCCACGACCACTGCTGCTTGAGCTACTCCATGCAGACTCACTTTACTCAAATAATAATTGTTTCTTTAATGATATATTGAATAAATTTTGTAGGAACGTTGCTAATATGGTCTCTCAATTGAGAGTGAGAAAACAAGATTACCACAAGGAGGACCTGGAGATGAAGGATTTTGTAAAGTTTTTTGTTGAATTACATATCCATATTTATGGACCAAATATCTCAAAATTGAACATTTCAAGTTAATATACATATATGGTACATTAGTACCTATCATATATTTAAGGAAATAAGTGAGACTTTGCAGAAACATATAACCAGATCACTAAATTTGAGAAATTATGAAACAAGGATTAATTGAGCTCTGTTACATAGTCATTAATGAATAAATTATGGATACATTTTAGCTTAGTTTGATGCTAGATGTCTCCCTCTTTGAAAGGAATGATGAGGAAAACAAAATTGATATTGGTTGGGTCATAAAGGATTTTGACTAATAAAATATGTATACATTCACTTCTTAAGCCATAAGGACTTGGTAAGGATGAGCAAAATTAAATTTTTAATGGAAACTAAAATTAGATATATCTTGTCCATAGAATCCAAAAGGACTTAGCTAGCAGAAAGAATTGACTATGTCAACCAAGGGAGACGTATGAAATCTACATTTAAATAAAAAAAGGACATGGATAGGTCAAAAAGGACTCTGACCAGAAAGGTGAATAGTTCAAAGGAAAAATATCCGAAGAAGTTGAAAATATTTAATGCCTATGCTAAGGTCATGACGAGAAGAGTTTTATACATTTTCTTGAAGTGTCATAAAGGATCATTGCTCGCCTTGGATATTTAAATATATTTGTCATTGCAACACGCTCATTAAATTTTTGTTATGAACGAAATTCCTTGTTAAAGACAAGTCTATTACAAGAGAATACCTCACTCACTAAGAGGGAGTGCTAATTTTTGTGGCATTGAAAGGTAATATTAGATGCTTAGGATCCTTCAAAATAAACAAAGGAAATTATAAATATTCAAACGGAAATTCATTTTTATTATTTGTTTTTGTAGACTGAAATAAGCATAACTCGACCACACCATTTGAGGTGACCCTTGGTTAAAAGCACACTCATTTCACCACTATATATATGGAAATTTGACCTCCAAACTTGACAGAAATTTGAATCTTGCAAGACAAGATATGTTAATTTTTCATAGGCGACATTGTTCTTTTCTATGATAGTTGCATTTCATCACTAATACACTAAGTTCACCCCATATCATTATTACATTATTCAAATCTACACCATTATATATAAACATGGGAAATAACGTAAAAATAAATAATAACGCCATCATCATCAATGTAGCAGAACATAACGAGAATAGTACAAGAAAGCATGGACACATATAAATACATTAGGATTGGTTTGGGAAGAGGGAAAAGCCCACTATGGAGAAAACCCTTGAAAATATTCTTAGTCTTAGATGGTCATCAAATGATGGAGAAAAAGAGAGTATAATGATCCATAACTTTATATATGCAGCAAAATAATAATGATATTCGTGAAGCATATCTAATCATGTTAGGAATCATAATCCTAATACGAATGGTTGTATTATGCTATCACAAACAAATGCCAACTATTGTATATTGATGTCACTGTGTCGAACAATGTTGAGCACTATTGTCACTATCAATGAGCCTAATAAATATGTTTGTAGTGGATACTAACAAATCATATCTACAGAAACCAAGATATATGATATCATTTAATTCAACTAAAGTAAAGATGTCATATCCTAGATCTAAACTCAAGTCGCTCTCATCAAAACTATCTATGTGCGACCGAAAAATTGTTCTCTCTCTCTCTCTCTCTCTCTACCACTATATGCAAACAACTACGACTGCACAATCGCCCTTAGGAAGAATTTATGCATACAACTAAGGAAAAATACACCTAAATCCCAAAGTCGCTCCCTTATCGTTATTGTGCGAGTGACTAAGATGTATTGGTCACTCTCAAGATAATCGTATGTGAGTGACCGGGGACCTCAAGCTTTAGATCTACCTCTTAAGCCATGGTCACTCCCATAAGCCTTTGTTCCATCATAAAAGGGTCTATAGTCACTCTCATAGGCTTATCTGCTAGCATCCAAGGACTCAAATTCCATGTTGTCTGTGAGCGACCGAGATACAGAAGACCCTAACCAAGAGCGAACCTTTTGCCTATGATTTTGGACCCTTGAGAGAAGTCCTTCGGCCAAACCTATGTGAACCAAAACAAAAGAGAAGGGAAGATGTGTCCAAATGATATTGAGGTATGTTCTATTTATATGATTTCCTAAGGGTTCATTTGGGGTTAAGATTGACCCAAGAAGTTACTCATGTGATTAGAGCCCATCCATTTCAGAATACATGTATGAATAAAATATTTCATAATTCAATCTCCGCTTAACCAAATTGGGTGATATTTAGCTTGTTTTCGGTCCTATAAAAAAGAAGACTATAATGCAATAATTATCTTAGTCATTTGAGCTATCCAAGGTGGAGTTTTACCGCAGTTGCAAAAATTAACACTGCCTTTCAACTAGGGAGAAGTCGACCTCCCAATATCTGTCCATCGAACAATATATCATCACACATCATATTTTTCATGTAGTTGTCATTCAATGTCCATAAAAAATCATCATTTTACATCTCAATTTATCCCTTGCTTATTCATGATTATCTCTTAATTGTTCCTTCTCATATGCATGCACATCCTCAGATCTAGAAGAAGAAGAATATGTTACTAGAGAGGAGCTCAAGCTACTACCCTTTATCCATCAGGCTACTATTTGGAATCTTTGTCATCGGGGTGATACTTGTAATGCTTTCATCGAAGAGCATATCATCAAGGAGAAAAAATTAACCTGGAATGACATCAGGGAGAAATAGCTTCCACCCATACTGGGAAATAGGATACCTTGTCACATAGGGGAGTAAACGCTTGACCCTGGAATTTCATTAGGGAGATTTACCCTCAGCATGGAATCATATTAGGTCATCTCAAACCATCCTATTCCTATTGATCTTTCCATCGATGATCATTTCATTTAGTAGAACACTTGCATAATAATTTCCTTGTCTTCTAGACCCCCAAGTACACTCTCAACTCATTGGCCAAACAAGGTGCAGTACTCCCAACAAGCTTGGTTTATGGGTATGATGCTAAGTGGGGTATAATCTATAAATACAAAGAGACGGTGAGCTACTACTCTAACCCTATGGGTAACAGATAGGGGTAAAATCCACAAGAGCTCCCTCAACGCTAAGTGCCCTCCATCTCAATTCCTCACCCTGGGAGCTCAAACATGGTAAGAGAAGTTGGCTTAGTGTCCTCGATTAGTGTTGCAACTCATACTGAGGGGATTCTCTCTGAAAGCCAAGAAATTTCTCTTTGGTAACACCTTTCTGATAATATCTGCAATATTCATGTCTCAATAGTAGATGTTTCATAGTCAAACAAAACAACAAATCAAATATCATGTCGGATCATATATAATCATATAAATAACAAAAGGATACCCTAATCATCCTCCCTCTCAAGGATTTTACAACCATAAGATTAATATTTTTTCAAACAAATGGATTGTCTCAATATGTGACATTATATTGGTCCCAAATGTAACCATGTCATATCCAGATCATGCTCAAACAAATCTCTAAGGATATTTTTTTATCGTGTCTCACAATTAGCCATGCTAGCAACATCATCATCAACATCGATTATGTTATGGAATTCTCATCGAAGATATTATGATGGATCTCCTACTAAAGAAACATCCAAATGTGCTTATCAAAAATAATCTCAAATATCAACAATACATTTGTGCAGGCAAATACCAAGGAGAAATATCTCATTCTCAAAATATAATATCTCATGCATATATTTCAAATAATGCTCAATGGGAAATCTATGTGAGTGAACTGGCTCAATCATGAATCTATTTACATTTTATGCACATCATATATATATGTGTGGTTGTTCAAAAACATAATCAACATTACTTCAATCAACTGCCGGATGCCATTCTAAATTCAATAACCTCAAATCAAAGTATCAAGGATTTACAAAAACATTTTCCAATAACTGTGCAATATGGAATTTCTTTCCCAAATTCTGGACATCAATTAACCATGCATTGATACATACATCAATTAACCATGCATTGATACATAATTTTGGGCTTCTTAATCCATCTCCCTCTAATTTTTGTCATCAGAGGCTCGTCACCTATCACAAGTAGATCATCAAGATATAAAATCAAAACTACAATCAATATCAAAGTCATACCTTGTAACTCATCATTCTAAATTCATCAAATATAGAGATATTTGGATTCTAAGAATAATGCCTTGGTAAGGCATCATAATCATCCTTACATAAATAAAATTTGTATCATCATATAAGAAAAATCATCTCATGAAAGTGTAGAAGCCAATTTATGACCATAATGAAAGTCATCATTATTGTTGTATTAATACTTTCATCCAAGAGACAAGCAAAGCTCATATAAAGTCTGAATTTGATTATGCAATATAGGTTTGAGGCTTCATCAATTAATTCTCATAATAATAAGTCATTCATAGTCATGACTATCACTCTTTCAACCATTGTGATAAGAATAAGGAGGGAAATATCTGAATACCTACATAAGTCATCATGCCCACATTGCATTAGTATCACAACAAATCAACAATTGTCAAATCATATCAGCAGACATTAGGTCTAGTCCAAATTACTCCTTGTAGAAAGATTTATAGTCAAAGAACTGATCAATAATCAATTGAAAGTTATTGACAAGCATCATGTCAAAACAATTTTCATATATACCAATAATTCCAAATCATGCCAACCTCATGTAGCCCAAACATAGTGACATATCTATATGTACATCCTGGTCACCAGTAAACACAATTTTAGTCTGCATGTTCATGTTATTCAAAATATTTAAGATTTTCTTGCTAGCAGGTCTTGTTGCTATCTATAGTACATCTATGGTAGTGACATCTTCCATGTGACCATATGATTTCATGCACAATACTTCATTATATTATAAACAATTCAACTCAACAATTTGAGAAACTAGTTAAGAGTGGTAGAACATGTTAGAGACATTTTGATTCAGAATTCAAGCAAATTCAAAAATTTCGATATGATGGTCAACAACAGTCAAAAATATGGTTGTTCACTTCATGTTAGCATGAGATCGACTTTGGTTGCCTATACATTGTCTAGACCTTCACATGTGAGCATCCAAGTACGAGATCTCCTAGATTTGTGATAGCATCTGGAGTAGAAAACCTAATTTTTGTACAAGCTTCAGATCTACGACTCTACTACAGATTAATACTTTCATATGCACTTAAATCATACTTATTCAGCATACGAATCTTGAGAAGAGATTCTCCCTTTTCTTGGGGATCTGAATCATTCATCTTCATCCATGTAGGGAACCTATCTCGACCTGAGTCATGCAACAACAGATATGCCCATCAACAATGTGAAATGAATCCTTCATCTAAGATTTAGAATCAAATCAGTAGATAGATGCAACATCATATCTCAAATATTATGAGAACGATGAAACTTTTCTAATAAGTCACTTCATTAAGTTAGGATATTTAGTTTAACCATGACCATAGTTAGTAAGAGATCTACTTATCAATATTGCACTTATACTTCCTACATCAATGTTACCATTCTCTTCATCACTAATGAAATCAAGTCAGATCATTCAATAAAGATTTATCAAAACGACAAGAGTGCCAATCATGCTTATTACAAGTTTTACTAGTACACTCATGTATAGGAGTTAATGACCCCTCCTTGTATATGAAATCAATCATGACCAGTGTCAACAATATCATTTACTAGATTCAAGGTTCTAGCCTTCTTTATAGGATCAATATGTCCAACGGATAGGTCATAGATGTCAGTAAAACCTAAAGTGTATCAATATATCAATATTAGATAGCCTCATAGAATTAAAAAATAGGAGTAACATTTCATTATAGGAGACATCGATCCAAGTCACTTTCATATACATGTATGAGCCGTTAAAGAAAGAGACATTATCATTGTACCTTAGGGATTACCTAGTCATCCAATGATCTAGCTTAAACATAACATTGAAGCAATATGCCTTTTATACCTTGTAGTCTTGAAATACATATGCACATTATCTTAGGCAACTTGTAGTGTTTTCCACCATTTCATCAAGTGCACCTTTACCTCTTTTCAAATCTATCTTTTCTTTCCCGCAACTCAAATGATCATCAAGAGGGATCTACAACTTATCAAGGAGGTTAAATACATGCATATACTCAAATATACATGTAGGAAGTATAATCAATGATAAAAGAAATAATTAGATCCATAAGTCTAAACAAGTGTAAAAAATCATAAGTCAAGGATTATGTATCTTCAATGAGAGGTGATCCTCTCCCTCTTGAACCAATCTTTAAGATCTATCAATGTCCATGGTCCATATACCAATGTTGTCTTCAAGTGTCCAACCAGATCTGCAAGGGATTACCGCGTCTATGGCTTCATCGAACCTTCGTCAAGTTCTTGAGAATATATACATAGACCATGCTAGATTTTCATACATCTAATCTCATGCATTTTCCATAAACAAGGGTTTTATCCCAACCCTAGCCTCATATAATCCCTCAAACCCTAATCATCAATATGCCTAACGTTATCTCCAAACCCTATAATTCTTTTAGGTCTACATCATCCTCTTCTTGCTTCCATCAAAGTTGTCATCATCATGGTGATCTCCATGACTTCTCTTTAGACTAGCTCTAATACCATGTCAGTTTTTCATAAGCGACATTGTTCTTCTCTATGATAGTTGCATTCCATCATTAATACATTATGTTCACCCCATATCTTCATTACAATATTCAAATCTACAACATTATACATCCAAACAGGAATCTTACTACAATTGAAAAATATAACAAGATATATTTTGTTCGTTAAAGTGAAAGAGACAAGATATAGAAAGTTGAGTTTCAGAAGCAACCACAAAAGCCTAGTTTTAGACATGGAAAGATGGGTTTCTAAAGGTCAGGTCTATGGCTGGATTAAATTTCTAGAAAGAAGTTTGACTATGATTGACTTGTATCAGTGTTTCAAAAATTGGTACAAATTTCTAGATAATTTATATTATAAATATTGCTAAATATTGTATTCTCCTTGGAAAAAAGTTAGTTGGGTTTTCCCCAATGTAATCTTTTGTCTCTTAATGAGATTTTTTTTTATGTATAATTACTTAATGATATAAATGGCATAAGCCAACTTAAGAATACAAATCATTGGAAGTAACTATCATATTGGAAAAATAAATATCTATTATAAGAAAAAATAAACATATGGAGGATGTGACATGAAGTTGTGGATTTAAACAAACGTGGAAATTAGACCTATATCTATGTTTGGTGTCTAATCAGAGAAATTGCATCTTTGATTAAGTGTAAATGGTGAGATTGTGTTTTGATCAAGAAAGGAATGTGAGATGAAAAATTCTTAGAACTTAAAAGAACATGTTAATTAAAGTTTAACATGTTAATGAACTATGTAGAAGAAAGGGATTCACACAAAATTAATGACTACAGGGGATGGTACCCATCTATCTCAGTAAACAAATTTATTTTTATATGGAAATCAATGACATTTTTTTTGCAATGAAAGTTTTTGTGTGCAGGTGCAAAATGAACGAAAAGGAAGCCCATAGTTAAGAAAGTGAACGTGAAGATATAGTTGTGATCCTCGATGTAGGAGAAAAGAATAATTGGTATTAGTGCATGTGATAGTTCTTATGGTAGTAATGAAATAACAAAGTGTTGGAAGTTAAATAATGGTTTATAATTAATTCTAAAAGTTGTGTGCATTTTGTGGAATAGACTCAAGAAAAAAAAATAGAAACCACACATTCAATTTGTAAGCAAATCTATATTTCATGTCTGACTTTATGTATTGATCATTGAGAATGAATATATGTGACATCTCGATTAGTGGAGTTTTCCATTGAATGTACATAATTCAATTGTGATGTAAGTGTGTTAAGGCATGTGTACCCGTATGTAGTTC
>APFE031169381.1:55235-90354 GCA_000404065.3 Pinus taeda
TACATTTATTACCTTAGTTAAATTAACCAATGAATACTTTAATTATATGATTTACCTAATTTAACTAATTTCTAAGAATATTAGTAATTAAAAAAATTTAACATGAATATTATTGTTTGACTTGGGTCATTAGGTCAGAATTAGCCGTTTGCAATATAGCCATTGGAGTCTCTGCACATAATATTTAACAAGCCAAGCTGGATTGGTTCTTCAACTTGTCCTTACGATGAACCAACCACACTGGTTGGTTCGAAAAGCATGGACAAAAGATTATTTATGTGATTTCCCCGAAAAGTTCCCTAAACAGATATTATCCAACTAACTAAACTTCTATATTCGTGTATGATTAAGAGATTCACTCCACCAAGTTGACTATATGAGATACATTCACATTCTCAATGTTAAGAACTCATAGCATCATTGGATTAAATGAATGTGTTTTTGGGATATTGATTGCTACACTAACAAGTTTTTCTCTTCCAATAACTAAGCCTTCTCTTTTTCATCTTATTTTTCTTCAAAAAAAAACTACTAATTTTGAAATTTCAAATTTAAGGAATAAAACTTTTGAAGAAGAAATTGAGTCTTAAATTAAGTAAAGATTCAATTCACTTTTCCAATAGTAAAAGTTCAACATCAATTATTACACCATTATTTTGAAAATCAGAGGAGAAGTCATTAGATTACACAAAAAAATAATTCTTATTATTCAATCACAAATTCCAAAGACAGGCCACATAAATAGTGCTCATGAGATCCAACAAATTCCAAACAAGAAGAATATTATTGAGAAAATATCTAGACAAAAATCCAAAAACCAACAACCTAATCTTACCTATTTACTAATCTAAGCATTACTCCAAGTTCACCCTTTAATGCAAAGATTACCCCAAAAAATGTCAAATTATAATTCACATGTCACATATGTTTTACTAGTCTTTCTGGGCACTTATCCCCATTCTATTTAACCTGACAACACTCTTTTCACTGCCACAATATTCAAGCTTCCCATTCAGCTCATTTAAGACATAATAGCCTCTAAACATCTTTAATTAACTTTGTATAATTGATGCTTCTCGGAAGGCCAATCTTAATACAAGATTGTATCAAAGAATCAATTCTTGCAATTGAGCTTTCTAAACACATGATTTGTATAACATAACATGTAATAGATGCTCTTGAAGCTCAAAGCACAACAAAACCCATCAAAATATAAAAAATCACACAATTAAATTAACAATCTATTATCTCAGCATTAACATTTTGTTTAGAAACATTAATTTAATTATACTACCATGTTCATTTAATTAGTTCTGAAATTTTTATAAAGTAACGTACAAGCTCACAAATTCTATACACCAAAAAAATAAATGAAGCCAACCTCTAGCACATGACACATTTTTTTCTGCCAACGTTGGATAAGTGTATTCTCCCTCATCTCTTATCTCTTCGATGGGATGGGTGCCAGTTCGCATTAATGCATTCACAAGAATTCGACTTCGGTAAAGAACTTACTCGCCGCTACAATGCCGGTGAAATTCATTCCTGCACGGGGGACATTCAAGATTAAGACAAAACCACTTTAAAATGCAGTTCCAATGAAAAACGTGATTGCATGGCAATTGTTTTCCATTATCTTTTCCAATGGATAGCGTCTCCTGGCAAATGGCACACAACAAGCTGTCGCCTTCACCATCATCTGCGCCGAGGAGTTCATCTGTAGCCATAACTGTCCGGGATGACTGCGATGGGATGACTGCGATGGCGAGCAACGTATTGCTAAGGGATGACTGCGATGGCGAGCAACGTATTGCTCTCGCAAATGAGGATGAAGATCAAAACGTTCACCTCTCAATTGAATAGAATTAATGGCATTGAATACTGTCTTCCAATAGTTGCAGTATCCTATGACAATCTGCGAAATTGCCACTCCATACAATTTGGTGGCTCGACACATTTCCGTCTACGCGACTCCAATCAAAGATAGTTCGTAGCAAAACAATATTCGCGTTCTCAGCCATTGCAGCTTGGATATTTCTTTTACCACCGTAGTTCACAGTATGCCATTCGCTGTTGGGTTTCTGTCCAATGTCATCTAATTGACGTACAAAGACATTGTCCCAAATGTTCTCGTTCAATCCATCTAAACACTACGCTAGAGATCAAGTGCTGCTGAACAACACACTGATTTCCACACTCTTCCTGTGAAAAAACATCCGTTCTAGAGAAAAACAATCTGATATTATTTCTCTCCTTCTCTACATGACAAATAAGCCGCTGAAACATTTCTCTAGCAGCCGGCTGAAACGTTTCTCTTGTACAATTGATATTATCATTTTCGCTTCCATTTCTTGATTTCTCCATCTCGTCGCTTTCTAAGATATATGTTGGAGGCTTGTGCTTATTTACTGCAGAGAAACTGTCAAGAAAATAGCTTTTTCAAGTGGCTTTGATCCTACGACCTACGATATTGATCCGTAATAGTTATTTATATACTTACCATATCATTTGAAGCTTAATATATTTAGCGGTAAGTTAAATTTGACAGGCCGACCAGAAAGAATGACGTGCGTTTTTGCCATTACTTTGCCCTCTTTTAACTTTGGGGTTCGAAAACAATTTTTTCCATTTCTGCTTCCCCATCGACGCCGCCACAAGATTCAACCACTTAAGTGGTTTATTATGTTACTTCTATTTTAGCAGTGCTATTTAGCGACGGTGTTGCATCAATATTTTAGACCGCGCAAAATAAATTATAGAGATATTTTATGTTTTCCTAAGTTAATTATAAGTTTTAATAATATTTTCACAAAAGAAATTGGCTGACGCCCCTAGGGCTACAAAGCACGAGGGTCAACAAAGGGGTCTCAGTCTTGTTTCAATCATCGGACTAGTTTATAGATGCACACGTGGCAAGATCCAACGACTCTGTCTTCTCATGATCCAAAGCCAAAGCCAATGCTGACCTATTTAGCAACGCAGTTGTCCATAATGAGACTTTTTTAAAGCTTTTTTGGTCAAAATCCGGCAGCAATTTATTGGAATCGCAAGTTTGATAGGTAGTTTCTGCACAATCAAAGTGTTCTAGGGGGTTTTCAGATGCTGAATCCAAATATGCAGTTAAAAAACCATTTTAACTGTTAAAAATCAAGATTTAACCTCCATTTCTTCCGCCGGATTCCGTCACCGGAATCTCCAAAAAATCTTATAGACAACTCCTTTAGCAACCATCATGGCTCCACTACTATCAATGGTCTACCCGTACTGGAATACTTGAGAGCCTACTATGAACCAGCGAGCTACTCTCTTTGGTTCTCCGGTGGTTATTGTTATCCATGACCCTCTCTAGTCAAACCAGTTATCTGAGGCACAAGTAAAACAGTGAGAGTGTTTTTAAGTGAGTGATTCTCTGGGCTAAAACAATTTATGTTCCATTAGTTTTGAAGATATTTTGAAAAATAGAGAAAACCATAGGTATGCTTCGCTTGCGAGTAAACCAAAATAGAAAGCTTCTAAGTTTCAAAATCTCAAGAAGGAAGAAGGAAGCATATGATCGTTGTTCACGTTTTATTACGTCGATAGGCATTTTTTTTACGAGGTTCTTCCTCATAACACTTCAGCAAATTTGTAGGCCTAAAAAAGAATATGCTCTACCACTATTGCAACATTACAGTTGAAGGTTGCTGCACTACCACGGTTAAAAGAGAGTGTACAGGTTAGGTTATCGCACACCGACATAGAGACTTGTCGCTAGCTCTCTTTCACTGTGTGCCCCAGAGAATTGTGACTCAACTCTTTCATTATGATTTCAGCTCTATTTCACTACGTGCGACAGAGAACTGTAATTCAACGCTTTCACTATGGTTTCAATGCATTTCAACACAAAAAAATTCAACATAAAAACTAGTTAGAGATGTCAAAGATTTAGTTAAATATGTTAAAGGAGAAAACAATGGTGTGATTAAGTAGAGATGGACAATTGTCTTAGTGTGTCCAAGGTGAGATGAAAAGGATCCAAGTTCTGAAGAATACAAATTTGTAGTTTTGTCCAAGGGTAACTTGAGACTGTTTATGTGACCATCAAAGAAGTAGTACATTGTGATAAGATATAAATGCACTTTTCATAAAATAACTTTGCTATTCTAAAAGAATTTTGAATGTTTGTTGCACTTAAATGGAAATGTTGTTGTGAAGGATCCATGGTTAGAGCTGACACCCTAATATTTTGGTACAAGTTGATTTCCCAAAGTGCTTTCTAAGCCCACCTAAATAAAACTTACATATATTGAATTGATAACATACGTAGTCATGTATAATGCATCCTTCTTGTGTATATGGTGTTCATTTCTATAGAATTGGGAGGTGTTCTCCCACTCTAAGGATCCTTCTAAATCAACAAAATAGATTATAAATATGAAAAGGGAAATTCAATTTTTATATTTATTTATGTAGGTTCAACGTAACCTAAGCCGGGTCCACCATTAGAGGTTACCCTATCACAAGGGCACCCATTTGACCACTATATATAAGACAATTTGACCTCCCCACTTGGCATGAATTCGAATATCAAAAGACAAATATTTTCTGTTCATTTAAGTGAAGGACACAAGATGCAAAAATATGAGTTTTTGTGAAGACCTTAATGGGAAGGCCAAATTTCTTGGTAGGTAGCTTGGCTAGGTTTGACTCGTATTTATCATTGAAAAATTGGCACATATTTCTAGACAAATTATTTTGTAAAATTTGTTGAAGATTGCGTTTTCCTATGTAGAAAAGTTGGTTTCCTTTTTCCAAAAGTTAGCTATTTCCAATGTAATCGTGTGTCTTTTATTGTCTTCGGTTGTCTGTTTATGGTCCTATGGTTTTTACATTATAGTTGAGATATTTTACGTATAATTACTTAATGATATAAACTACATAAAACAAATTAAGAATAAAAATTATTGGAAGTAATTATCAAATTAGAAAATTCAATTTCTACTCCAAGAGAAATCAACATATTATCGGAACCTAGGTAATGGAGTAGCCACAAGAAGCATAGCATTGAATATTTTTAAATTAGTCCTAGAGAAAGAGGGGTATCAAACATTGATTCCTAGCAGTTTGAATAATGTCTCCAAAGCTCATAATTGAAGAGACATTGGAAGGTGCAATCAATTATCTTGGAAAACTCAAGAAACTCAAGTACTTTTCATCTCGGAGGAAAATGACTTTTTAGGTCAGGTGGAAAAATATATTTGAGAACCAAAGGGATTCGAGCAGAAAAAAAAAAGTTCAAAAAGAGTGAGGAAAAAGAAAAGAGGATTATTGTATACTCTATAAAATACCATGTAATTCCTCAGGTGAAAGTAATAAAGCGTTGCAACTAAATGTACAGTTCCCTAACAAAGTTATATGCGATGAAATTAACCTTGAAGCATTGTCTTTGCAATATTAAAATGACTAAAACATATTTTATCACATCTTATCTTATTTAAATAACTCAAATCAAAGATGAACTTATATCCACTCGTCCAAAAATTAAATATTCAAAGATACTTACAGTTTCTCTATGCGGCTTTCCTTTGGGATGGAAACCATTCATTGAAGGTGTTTATCCACGTGGAAAACTACAATCATTTGGTGATCTATGGGATTATTGTATTCAAGAATAAATCGGGTTGCGAGATAAAAATGAACCTCGAAACAAAGGGAATCAAGCCCTTCTGCTCACAAAAGGAAAGGGAAGAACCATAGAAAATTTAATAAGAGGAACTTTGGCAAATTTGACGATGCGAACATTGTAAAATTTGATGAAAGAAGTCTAAATATATCAAATCAAAAGAAGAAAGACCTATCAAAATTCAAATGCTTTGTCCCATTTCAGTATAAGATCAACGATTTCAAATTTTTTGTTTCCATTTCAACTTGTATCAAACCATGATTTAATTTCAGTATAATATCAACGAGATAACCAAGTTTCTGATCGATTAAAAGAGTATGAATGTTTATTTTTCAACTTCTAAGTAATTGAATTATGCTTGTTGTAACATGGATCTATAGAAAGAAACTAGAGATTCAACTTGTTCTCGATTCTTTTCAGTTAATACTGCTGCATAAAAGTGATTAGAGGAAAAAGCATACAAAATAAATTCTCTTCAAAATTCAAGAGAAGACAATGAAGGAGCATTAACGATAGCCTGTTTGATGGACTTAAAATATGTTTTGTAAAATTGACCCCACTTATAATTTTCCTGATTTTTAATCATATTATGAAGTAGCATAATAATTTTTGAGAAGTCGGGGACAAACTGTTTAACAATATTTGTTTTTCTTTAGAAATGATTGCATTAAATTTTTATTTTGAGGCATAGGGATTTCAGAAATAGCTTTTAACCTTTCAAGATCTATAGAAATTGCATACTTAGAAAAAATAAAGCCTAAAAGGTTTTGTTCTGTCTAGGAAAATCATGATTTTTTGGGATTAAGTGGTACTTCAAACTTCCTATATCTTTCAAAGATATGTTTTAGTTCATGAATATGATTAATCATATTTTAGAATAAATTGTGATATCGTCGAAGTAAACCATTATTAATTAATTTATAATACCTCCACAAGCTATGCCCATGGCTCTTTGAAATGTTCTTCCAACATTTATGAGAGTAAAGGGAATTTTTTGATGGACATACGTTCCCCATTTTGTTCTGAATGCGGTCTTCAACCTATCTGTAGGATGAACTGTAACATGGTTATAACTAGAAAACCATCTAAGAAAAACATTAATTCAGAACATGCAAGTGACTGTAATATTTGCTCCATATGAGGTAGTAGAAAATTGTACTTCTTGGATGCCCAATTCAAGTTTTTAAAATCTATACAAATTCTAATATCCACATTATTTTCCCTAAATTCAACAAGGTTTGACACCCACTCAGAATTCCTAACTAGAAAGATGATTTTAGCCTCAGTAACTTATTCAAATTAGTTTTGATTTATGATTCAACATTAAGATGAATCTTTCTGAGCTTTTGTTGAACAAGTTTTACATCTCTCAACATGGGTATTTTACGTTGAATAATACGATTGTCATAAGTTTTCAACTAATGATAATTCCAATCAAATACCTATTTGTATATTCTCAATAAATTTATAAATTAAAACCTTTAATTAGAAGAGAGTTTGAGTCCTAGATTAATTCTTTGGGGTTTTTCCTCATACCATAAATTGACGAGTTCAAATGTTAAGGTATTTCTTTGGATTTTAAGATTTTTTTTTTTATTAATATATATTTCAACTCACATGGATATTCTAACTTCACCACATGTTTGGAAATGAATTTTCATATGAGGACAAATTAAGATTTCTATCATGTTTATCCTCATCAATAATATTTATTGTGTATGTTCCTTCTGAAGTTAGAAAACTCAAAAGATCAGCGTCATCATTAAACACTCTCGAGTTTGTAATATTATCATGGATAGAGGGTTGAAAATTAAATTCCATAAAAAAATTGGATGTAAGATTCATAGAGTAGTTGAAGAGTCATGAGGGTAGTTGAATTGCCACAAAGGGGAATGTCAAGCTTAACCCAACTGTTTTCTATAAATAGTCCCTCATAACTCATTCTTTGGGATTTTGGTTAGCCAAGCTTCTGATAAGACTATCTTGGAGAGAACTTGAAAAATAATGTAATGTGCCTCAGCTTGTCCACTACACTGAGCTAGTACATCTCTTTGGATGAGCAGGAGGATCTGGCTATAACATTCCATAGTTAGGGCTAGCGGGTTTACATGGATGTATTATATGACTAGATCTTGCACTTCTAATATAATAAGAGCCAACACATTTTTATGCATATGTTGTTATTGTAGTTGAAATATCCTAGTTGCAGTAGAAATGTATGTTTTTTAACTGATGTAGTAGTGTATGAACTATTTTGTGTGCAATTGTATGAATCTTGTTGTAGATGTGATGTTGGTTTAACCATCACTTTGGATTGTTGGATAGCTTTATTTCCATATTCTGATGCATTTTCACTCGTGTGTTCTCTTCCCATCCCATTACTATTACAAGTTGCCAAGGGGTGCACTTATCTCAACCCACATGTGTTAGAACCTATCATGACCTTGCTTGACTCACTACAGTGGTCACACCCTTGCTACCAACCAAGTTATCTCACTTGCCTCTATGCGAAATCATGTGAAGACATTGTTATATGATCCAAGGCTAGGAATCCTACACCAAATGGTCTATGTTCTAATTATGACTTCCTACCGGGGATATGCCCTTGATATGTTGGCCTGATGGCAAGCTATGTCCTCTCTTCTAATTCTGAACCTTTGCATTCCTTTCATGGAATCTTCCACTCTTCTCACTCTGTGATGTTTTTCGAATCGTAAAGATGTCTCTGTTGGGCTAATTTGTTAACATAAATTAACACACGTATTTAATTATCAATCCGGGTTTGTAAAACTTGGAGGGAAATCCGCAATATATGGACATCAGATATAATCAAGTTTAGAAGATAAAATTTGAATATTAAAAAAGTACATATTACATATATAAACCTATTTTAACAATCTCTAATTCATTTATGTAATAGATGAGGGAAGAGGCTCCTAACTCAGGAGAACCAGGTTGTCCTTCCCTACAATACTACTTTCATGAAGATAAATCTAACAACACTAATTAACAATGGTTTATGATGCAGAAGATGTAAAAGAAGAGGCTCCTAACTAAGGAGGTCCAGATTGTCCTTCTTCACAATCCTACTATATCACAATCACCATTGCTTTAAACCGGAAATGCAAAAATAACTTCAAATTAGAAATGGCGAATGAAATTCAGTTTGAGTTCAAGATCAAATAGAAGGGGAATGTAACTTAAATTCTTGTGTGTTCCTCCATATGTATATTATAATTAAACCAATATTCATTCAACAATCATCACACATCTCAATACATTTGAAACAAGAACTAATCTCTGAAAACTATGAAAATTGAACCAAGAAGTGCACTTAGCTTGGTGTGGGGGCCCTCCACCCTTGCCTTGAACACTTGAAGAAATTTCAGCTACAACAACTTCAGTAAATTAACCAATCATGAACAACAAATTGAAATGAAACAGGTTCTTCAAATTAGCTTCAAACTCTAAAGTGTCTCTACATAAAACTATACAATAGTTACATATATATTACACTCACAAGCCATCAAAGTCTTGGCTTTGAATAGATGTTTTTTGAAGCAAACTGATCTATATTATCTCTAACACTCATATCTACTCATATCCACCTATCTAAGTTGAACTCATCCAATTCATCCCAAGAAATATGGTCAATCCCATAAAATCTCAAAATTGCCGTATTTCCTACGGATTTTCTGGTGACTAGTCATGGTTGACCAACCTTAACCGGGCCTAATAAAGCTTTTTTTGGAAGAACCAAGTGGAGTTAGCTTTGTCCTAGTTCCCAAGCTTTCCATTCATGCATCCAGCTCGAGCCCAAATGTCTTCCAAATATGTCATCCACATAGCTATTACGGGAATTTATGATTTAGTCCAAAATTGCACTTGAAACTCAATTTCCATAAAAACTTCTAGAAATTGAAAAATTAAAATTAAACACCTGAATATGCATAAAATACATCAAAATGAGATGGATGTGATGGAAAATGGATGGAAAATATAAGGATTAAGTAATTTTTCATAAGCAAAAATAGACCAAAACTAAGGGCCAACATCTCCCCCTTGCTGATCTTCAACCATGTCCTCATGCTTGCTTCTTCCTTTTGACCTTTTACTTCTATATGATGATTGGCTTGGTAATGTACCTATCACTCTGAACCTCAAATATGAATCTTTCTTTACCTGTAAAAGGATATCAAAGTCTTCATGTACTTCTTCTCTTTTCTTGTAGATGACATTTTATACCTATCAGTGGAAAAATTATGGCTTGGGCTATGTATTCTGGAATGATGGAAACAATAATGTCTCTGATGTGTGATGAGGCTTCACCATCAGCATACAAATTCAAAAATTGTACACTATTCCTCGTTTGATAATAAAATGCCAATATATCATTTTGGATGAGCAGCTTCAGAGAAGACAACAAGTAAAACCTGAAATTTGCAATACATTCTGACACAGGATTCATGTCACTCTCAAAATGTCAACAATTTTACTCAAAAGATCCAATATCCAGTTGCTCTTACATCTCACTAAAAGAAGCCAATTTTTTTTATGACTAGGCAGTTACTTTCAATTTAGCCACTGGTTTACCCACGCAATCTGCAAAATAGGGGTTGAAAGAACCATAAAAATATCCCATGTAGAAATGAATTTGAGAAAATTGTTCACGTGGAGCCTAATTAGGCTAGTTCTGAAGAAAACCCATGTTTTCGTTTTTCAAATTTCAGTTTCATTTGCCCAGAAAAAGCAAGGAAAATTAGTAGCTTCTTAAAATTTGAAATGCATTTTTTAGATTGAATGATCATTCAATTTGAAATTATTTTTTCTCTTCAAATGCTTCTCCAGTATCCTGCTTACCTCTTTTCTAATTCCCTTGACAAAGAGATGAGACCAATCCTCAAAAGTATGAACTTACTCCTTCCGCAATCACAAAGTTTTGACATAAAAATATTATAAAAACATAATAAACATGTTTTTATTAATTGATTTCTTATATTCTATCCTTTGTTTCATCAAAATTTAAAAAACTCTTTTGTCTCTGTCTTTGCAACATCTCTTCTCTATTCATGCAAACCAAATATCCATCTTTATACAGACTTCTATAAGAAAGAAATTCAACTCTGTTTTGGAAAGGAAATATACAAAAAAAATGAAATCATATCATAATTCCTCGATTTGATTTTCGTTTTCCTTAACATATTCCTATGCCATCAAACTATAGTCGCTTCTTCATTTCCTGATTGTTGAATTGAAGCCATTGAATGTGCACTCGTGCCTTATTCTTTATACAATCAACATGCAGTAACCAATATACAACACTTCTCTGCTTATAATCAACGAATTGCTTTTCACATTATAAACCATGTACACTATTTTCATTGATCATTTCCATTATGAAATCAAACTAAAATTCCTACCACACTGTTTGATAAATAAAAATGAACAAGTGTAGTTGTAAACTTGGTTGGCTATACGTTTTACTACACAAAATTCCTCATTTCATGCAATCAAAATTTATGAACAGACTCTGTTTTGAATTTCCGTGGAATATTTTTCATGCGCAACTGAGTTCATTTCATTTTTCTACCTCCTACAGTTAACAAAACGTTCATCTCCATCTATCTCACAGTTTTATTGATTGTGAAATTAAGCCCACTACCTGTGCATTTAAACTCACGATGTATCCAACACTCTGTTTTATTAAAAAACTTTGTGATTTCATGGAGGATTGAAATTGATTTACCTAATGCAGTGCCGTGATTCCTCTCCTACGTTTCATAACGTTTTCCACTATTAAGCAATCTTATTTGCTGACTGGTGGCATACATTTTTAAATAAATAACAAACAATCCATATTTCAACAAAAAATCGCGATATTTCCTCAACCTTTGTTTCAACACCTTAGTGTGTTGACTGGTGGCATAAACAAATATCTAAACGTTTAAATGACAAGCAGTTCTTACAACAAATTTAGTGATTGTAATCCTGAATTTATCTTTGTGATATTTTTCAAAATAGAAGCAAATCAAATCTTGGCCTACCCTGAAATTTCCCATGAGATACTGGGCAACCAACTGGTGCTATTTACCTACTTATCTCTACACGAACTCAGCTATTTTTATCCTCTAAATTCATTCAAAACTCAACAAAATCTGGAATTAATCCTTACCTGATTCTCCTACGTAATCCACGGGATTCAACTCAATGTTATAACTGCCTTCTTTTTCCACAATTTCCACCTTTATTTCTATGCTACCTTGCTTAGCTTTGCCTTTTTCTTCTTAGCATTTCTCTCTGCATTTTTTATGGCTCCAAATTCTTTTCACATAATGAAAGGCTCAATTATGGAAAATAACATTATAGAGTTTTTTAAAATGTAGTTTGACTTTTTTTTTACCTCTCCAAGTAATCTTTTGTCCTGTGTACCTGTAGCTACCATGGTTTCGTCCTCCCTATGGCTACGTTCTCTGGATCCATGGTGTATAGGCCTGTCTCATCATTGAAGCCATATATGTCGCCATATCCCATACTGCCATACCTTTTACTATTGTATATTTTGTTTGCTTTGATTTCCATGTTGTTGCATGAAGCATGGTTTTGTTTTGTACTTTCACCATTACCTGCGATTGTTTGCATTCATCATTAAAATTTTTTGATTGGGCTTGCAATCCATTACCAATGGCTTACCATAGAAAGCGTATTATCATAAGACTTGGTATAATAACCTTGCACCATCACATCACATTTCCATAAAGTTTTCTATGATAATATCGTATTACCATTTCATGTACTATGATATGTTTAATACATTAATCATTCCCATTTTGTATTTTCTTGAAATATAGTTCATAATGTGCACATTCCTTATGTTTTACAACATCTCATTAATTTTAAAATGGCCATTTAGGTCATGTTTAAAATTATTTCCCATAATACTAATGTTTTATTTATGGTGCAGGTTTTCACTCGTTAAATCCTCATTTTGATCCCTTTTTCTTTCTGGAAAAAATACTTAGGGTTATGGAATGTTAATGTTATGGAATGAATATGGAATATAGAAATTAAGTATAGAATGTACATAGGATTAGGTATAGGATAAATGTAGAATGTAAATCTAGGATGGACATAGGCTAATGGGTATAGAGTGAAGAAAATGTAATGAACGCATTCAGGTATTAACTCAATTTTAACAAAGTCTAAAAATTTCTACAAATTTGAATTTATAAGAGCAAAATTGTGCACTTACTATTCTTGTACTTCCCTGATAGTATTGTTTGAATGTTGTTGTTCTTTAACAATATTGGATGAATTTGTCTTGATCGAATATCGTAGATAGATAGAAACATATATCTTATGTATGCTTCAAGTTCTACGTTCTTCATTGATTCTGGTCCTTGGATTGTAGATATCGTTTAGGTCCCTCTGCAATTGATTCATAATAACTCAGGTCCCTCCTGTCATGTACATTTTTATGCAATATATGCATGTTTTTGCTAACATTTTAGGTCCTAACTACTATTGATTTCATAAATATTTCAGCTCCAAACTACCAACAATACAAGTTTCGTCGTCAATTCAGCTGCACAACTAAGTTTCTTTTTACCAACCTTCCCCCCTTGCTGATGGGAAGACTTGTCCCCAAGTCTTGTTTTTTTCTGAAGGATAATTCCTGCAAACTCAAACTAAAGAAAGGGTAAAACAAAATAGTGAGTTCATATTGGCCAAACAAGTTGGTTTTCCTATATGAATTCGAGTTTGTATTGTGCCACTTTTGTGGATTTTCACAACCAAACTACTTTATTATTTTTGACCTTTTCCTATTTTTTATTTTTTTCCTTTTCTAGATGGAGGTGGGGTGTAATGGACTAGGGAAGTATGAAAAACTTATGAAAATAGGTTATATTGAAGTCATGATTTAGTAGTAAATGGATGGATAATAGATCGTGGAGTATACAATATGAATGATGGATCAAATCGTGAACAATATGAATTCAATATGAAAGGCTTCTTTGGAGATTGATGTGACTTGACATGGTACTGAACTTGACTGCTTCTTGTGATGATTAGCTTCATGTCTTTTGTCCTTGATCTTGATCATGTTGTAGGGTTTGTTGATGTTGGTGGTCAGCATCTAAGAGCAAGCTTCAAGAGTTTGAGTTTCATTGAATGAACTCAACATCAGGTGAATTTTCGCTTTGATTTACTTGAACATTTGTATTCATATTTTGGAATATGAATTTGACTTTGAAAATTACTTTATCCATGGAGTTCACTCCTTCATTCTTCCTATGACCTACAAACACATACCACTTGCCTGCAATACAAAATTTCATGATGGAGGAAGAGAGGTGTACAGTGTCTCTTCTTCCAATATATATGTAAATCATTACAAGCATTGCTTAGAAAACAAGTCCAAATATGACAGAAAAACATAATGCATTTATTTACCCCTTTGAGGAATGGTGGCTAACCTAGACCTCCTAGTGGTATTTGTTTTACAAAATATTTGTTTTGGATATTATATCCAATTAGAGTGATTCGAAAGCCAAGTTTAAGTGAATTCATATGGCTACCTCCAGTATAAACAGGTTTTTAAAATCGTTTAAAATGATATGGTAAAAATTATAAGGAGTGTCATGTTTGATAGAGTTGTTTGTTAATTGTTAACTAGACCAACAGTCACTCTTTGAAGTGTAACTTCTTAGATAAAGATCATATCAATGTGATTCCACTTGGATATTAAAGCAGATTAATTTCTGTATTTCAAGTAGAAACAGGTTTTAAAAATTCTTAGGCTTGGTATCACAACATTGGTGATGAACAGACCTAGGAGATAGAGTTTTACTACGCTGGTGTGAAGACATGTAGTCACTAAATGTGGCATAACTTCTTAATTTCATCTCCAAACGGGATGCTTAAAATTGTGTCTTGAATTATACTTGGATATATATCTCCCATATAAACAGGTTTTGAAAAGAAGATGATTGGTACTTCAAATATGCCAATGAACAATCAAGACCTAGAATTGTCACCATGCAGATTTTTCGACAAGCAATTAGTATTTCAAGAATAATTTTTTCATATGATATCTGATTGAAGCGATTAAAATTGATTTGGAAATTAGATTCCAAAGGCTCTCCTGCCTATGAATTTCAGACAAAAATGTTTCCATTAGACACCTCAAACATAGGTTGTACTAACTCTGTCCTCAACATTTCACTTGAGACAGTTTTGATTTTGATCACATTTTTGTTTGTGATATAAATTGAAAACTTCAAAATCAATTCCAAAACTAGATTTCAAGAGATATGTAAAAAAAAACATGATTTCAGAATGATCCTATATGGTTACCCAAAATAGGCTTGTTCTTACTCCATTTTGCTATGTAGTCCTTTGAAATGAATATTGATCAATGATTTTAAGAAATAGTTTGAAACAAAGTTACTATGGAAGTCTTATTGTGATTTAATTATACTTGTTTATTTATTCTATTCTATCCTATTATATTTTAGAAAAATAATTCATTCTCTCAAGTATAAGAGATCCAATGCATCCATTTTCGTAACAAGTTCATAAGTAAACTCATATCCAAATTTGAAAAATATTCTTTAATGAATGTTTGGACATGAAAATTTATTTGATCATAAATATTTGCTGAAAACTAATGTTGAAGAATGGAGTAGTGTTGTAACCTATTCTTTAACATCATTTTTTATATCTTGCCTTGTAAATGGATTTTGTAGTTTTTTTTTTTTTTATTTTATGTTTTTGTTAGGGCATTTTGTTTTTGAAACCTAATTTTAGGATCTCTATTTCTGGGCATAAAGAAACATAACTAAGAGAAATGTATACTAGCTAAATATTTAGTGTTTTTGTTTATCTTCTATGCGACTATGTGGATAATTACCTTCATGACAACGACGCCAAAATGTTGATCTAATTTATTAACATAAATTAACACAAGTATTTAATTATCAATCCAGGTTTGTAAAACTTGGAGGCAAATCCACAATATATGGATATCAGATATAATCAAGTTTAGAAGATAAAATTTGAATATTTAAAAAACTACATATTATAGATATAAACATATTTTAACAATTTCTAATTCATTTATGTAATACATGAGGGAATAGGCTCCTAACATAGGAGAACTAGGTTGTCCTTCCCTACAATACTACTTTCATGAAGATAAATCTAGCAACACTAATTAACAATGGTTTATGATGCAAAAGATGTAAAAGAAGAGGCTCCTAACTAAGGAGGTCCATATTGTCCTCCTTCACAATCCTACTATATCACAATCACCATTGATTTAAACCAAAAATGCAAAAATAACTTCAAATAAGAAATGGCGAATGAAATTCAATTTTAGTTCAAGATCAAATAGAAGGGGAATTCAACTTAAATTCCTGTGTGTCCCTTCATATGTAGATTAGAATTAAAACAATATTCATTCAACAATCATCACACATCTAAATACATTTGAAACAAGAACTAATCTACGAAAACTATGAAAATTGAACCAAGAAGTGCACTTAGCTTGGTGTGGGGGCCCTACACCCTTGCCTTGCACACTTGAAGAAATCTCAGCTACAACAACTTCAGTAAATCAACCAAGCATGAAAAAAAAATTGAAATGAAACAGGGTCTTCAAATTAGCTTCAAACTCCAAGGTGTCTCCGCATAAAACTATACAAACATTACATATATATTACACTCACAAGCCATCAAAGTCTTGGCTCTAAATAGAGGTTTTGTGAAACAAACTGATATATATTATCTCTAACACTCATATCTACTCATATCCACCTATATAGGTCGAACTTATCCAATTCATCCCAAGAAATATGGTCAATCCCATAAAATCTCAAAACTTCCCTATTTCCTAGCAATTTTCTAGTGACTAGTCATGTTTGACCAGCCTTGACCGAGCCTAATAAAGCTTGTTTTGGTCGAATCAAGTGGAGTTAGCTTAGTCCTAGTTCCCAATATTTCCATTCATGCATCCAGCTCGAGCCCAAGTATCTTGCAAATATGTCATCCACATAGCTATTACGGGAATTTCTTATTGAGTCCCAAATTGCACTTGAAACTCAATTTTCATAAAAACTTATAGAAATTGCAAATTAAAATTAAACACATGAATATATATAAAATACATAAAAATGAGATGGATGAAATGGAAAATGGATGGAAAATATAAGGATTAAGTGATTTTTCATAAGCAAAAATAGACCAAAACTGAGGGCCAACAGTCTCGCTCATGGGGGAGTTTTTTGATCTATTGTCTATTGTCCACTTACACGTATGATGGTGAAGTCAAAGTGGCATGAATTGCATACTTACATGACTTTCTTTCCATTTTTAATGAGGAAGATGGGTGTTTTGATGAAGAGGCCAGCTTGCTACTTGCACACACACTTCATGAATATTGAAGTCAATGGCAGTTCAGCCTACGGACTAACAACATGCACTCATTTGAGAAATTTTTTGATCTCGTTGAAGAAAGTTTCTATCATTTTGCTCTAGACCATCTTGAATGAATATTGTTACAATATTGGAAGGCTCCGCATGAATTGGTTATGGATTTTTGGGAGTGCTTCTGTGACTTACAGTTTCAAGCTTTGAGGAGCCAGATGAAATTCGCCAATCTTTAGGACTGGTTCAAGTATTGCCTTAAGAAATCTTCCCTTCCCAAGAAGAAGCATGAGATTAATCCTTGCTCAACATTCTTCAATGAGGGAATTACGCAATCTCTGTGGATTTAGTCACTATCTCGACTGATTGTCTGCTTTCCCCACATTCAATAACTCTACAACTATCGAGTGATGTTAAGCATCATGCTCCTGGACTTGTTCATATTTCACATCCTCCCAATGTAACTTCACTCAATCTTCGCACATATTTGGTTGTGAGTCCTTCAAGTTCTCATATGCATTATGTTCTATGACCATCGTCTTCACACCTGGTGTTCCTCTAAATGATACTATCTTGTCTTTGTCTATTCCAGATTCTTCACTTTTTGTGAATGAGGAACAAGGCATGATTTCAAATGTGACAGAATCGGTTAACCTATCGTCTATGATTTTTCATGTGTGTCTTCATCCACGGATGCACCCATTGTTAATCACTCGCAAGACTCATGGTTGTTGGTCCGTTATTAGAGAATGGAGAGGATATGTTATTCATTGAAAATACACTTGATATTTCATTTTTCTTTTCTGGAAACATAGAGGATGAGTTGGTTCACTTTTCATCTACACCTCTATTTAATTCATCTGATCATGAGGATGCCAATGGAATTATTGATTTTTCTGATCATGGTGATGTGATCCATTCGTTCCCGTATTTGATCATAATCATGGACCTATCATATTTTATCTTTAGAAGCCACCAGTTTATGATGATCTATCTAATGAAGAAGTTGAAACACCCAAGACTATCGAGATAGTTCAGCAGAAGCTGATGGTTATTTCAATTCATCGCTCTCTTGGGGTTAGTCTCACTTCCGATCATGAAACCATTCAATCAACCAAGGCTCCTCATCACTCATTTGTATGCATTGAAGATCCATCTCACACAAAGGTCATACTTACTCCACTCGAACTACGTTATCCCATTGCGCATGCATTGGAGGAATCTTAGATGCAAGAACTCGTTTGTGACGCAATTTGTCGTTTTTTTTTTGTCTTTTTGCATTTCACAGTCAAGAATGTTCTTATGCTTCAATGTTGCATGCAGTATCACACAATGCTATGTTAAGTCCACAGACTACTTGTCATGTACTTGCACACACTTATGTCCTATGGGCACTTTCAAACATGAAGTGTGTTTGTCTTCATTTTTATATCTTTCCTGCTTGTTGGTTCGCACAACTAGGTTTCTCATGAACGAAGCCTTCACCAAAATGGGTCAACAAATGCATCGGAAACTGCATTGGAAATATCACATCACTTGATCAGGGACATGCACTGTTAGTGTAGGTGTAGCAGTAGTGTTTTCTTTCAGTTGCTTGCTTGCATGCTTCTTTGCTTACATGCTTTGTTTGTTTGTTTGTTTGTTTTCTAGCTTGTTTTCTTACTCACTTTGCTTTAACTTTCACTTCTCCTCTTTCTTTGCTTTGTTTGTTAGTTTGCTCGTTTCATTTGTAGGTTAGTTTCAGATGAAACCATGTATGACTCTTGAAGCAAGTTGACTAAAGTACAAGAGGGCTTGTACAACAATCACTACTTTTTTATCTGTCAGCTTGCTGACGAACTTGTTACTTTTATTCCATGATACATCAAAGGAAAATATCTAATGTTCGAGGTGAACCTTGGTGAAAACACAATTCTTGTTTGCTAACTAGTGTCACCTTCTCTAGTCAGTTATTTTTGGGTTAACCCTTGTCATCTCAGTCAAGTAGAGTAAGGTGTGGGGGGAAATCTTAATAGGCGCATCATAGGTATAATAAACTATTTATCTACTAGAACAACCTCTTCTACACTCAATAAGTTTGGATCCCTCTTCTGCCTTTGAAATAAATAAGTGCTATGCACAATTACAAAAATAAAAAAAGTGAAAAAAGTTTGAAAAAATGGAAAATGAATATGGTGAAAGAAGAGGAAGGCTTCCTGTGTATAGAGGTGATGCAAGTAACTCCACTAGGGCTTAGTGGAAGCGGATACATGATTGTGTTCCTATGTGACTCCACTAGGGTACTATCGAGGTCTACTGGTAGTGGAGCAACACCAGAGATCAAACTAAGAATTTGACGATTATACTGCTTGTGCATCAATATACCCCTCAAACCAAATCAAAACAAATGTGTTGCCTTGGCCTTGAATGTGTGCCAATCGACCAAGAGCTTAGCAGATGATACATATTACAATCAAGCTAGCGTGAAACCAAGTTAAGCTGAGAGCTGAACAATACTTCCAGAGGTCTTAGATTTGCGTTTCACGAACAAGGTCCATTCAGAGAGATGGAGTTCTACCAGTGTGTTTCCAAGTGTTGTAGTGGCTAGAACCATCCTCCACAATTTTTCCTTAGCTACATTTTGAAGCCTCCCTACCAACTTTTCACAACAGCTTATCTTGCTCCGTCAAGTTCACAAGCTTCAGTTTTTTTATTAGAAAAAGGCATCTTGTCAAACACATCTCGATGAATTCCCCTCACAACTTGATCCCCCGAATTTAGTCCAGCTCCAAGGTAAGCATCTACCCTATGAAATTGCGCAATTTCGGACGACAACCATCCTTCCCTCCAAAAATTGCATAGTCCTGATTGGCAACATGATGGGCTCCGAAATTGTGTAATTTCCCCTAGCAAGGATGCTTAGCACAAAACTTGAACAAATCTGGGCAGCAGACAGTTGCTCTACCTAGAAATTGTGCAAATATCCTGGGTAGCTAGCCAAACTCCTAGCCAAAAATGTGCATTTCCTTCTAGTAGTCGAGTAGTCTCTTGCATTTGCAGCTGAGCTGACTGGTTCCCTCCAGGACTGAGAAGAACTTTCTTGCATGTATGGACTTCTTCTCCGAAGGTAGCATGCAAAAGAATCCCTTCTTTCAGGTATCTATTTTTGGAAGGTCAATGTTACATGAAAGGATCATTTCATAAATCTCCCACCAAATGTCTCTCTCCCTAGATTCGTGGAATGTGTGTCACATCCTCGATGTTATCAAAACTCATCCACTTGATGCTACAGAGCTCATTACTCACATCAACCTTGCAGCTCTAACATCCCACATCACATCTAGGAGTTGTCAGCACATTCAACTCTGTTGCTTTGGGGTAAGCCCCCTTTCCATGACTTGTGTTGCATTTCCATCGCTTTTTGTGTTTATACTTGTATGAGTATTGTTTGTTTGATTTCATTGAATGCTTGTTGCCATTTACATGTATATTATCTTGTCCTAGCACTGTTTTAGTTTTTGTTTCTACCTAACTGTTGTCGCATGCATGAAATTTTTTTGCACGAACGGTCACCGATTTGGCGCTTCACCCATATGTAGTTTGACATGTTTATTAAATATTTCATTCAAGTTTTCATGCACTGTCAATCACTTATTCTGTTAGGAAGTTTCTCCATTCATTCAATGTCATATTTGCTTTCAGTTGCCCATGAGCAAGACAGACCAACTGTGGTTCAGACTTTTCCTTCACTAGGACAACATTACATAATCCAAGTAAGGAAGGGTCTTTCCTCCTCTCCAGAAATGCATATTTCTCCCTAGGCACTATCCTTCAGGACTTTTCTGTGCATTTTTTTGGGACAGTGACTATTGGCCCAGAAAATTGTGCAATGTAGTCACTGAGCCTACAACCATTACCAGCTAAGATTTCACATTATGCAATTCCAATAGTCAGCAGCTAGACTGGATTATGCATTGCATAGTTCGAGTAGTCACTCAATCTCCTAGAAGCGCAGACTATGCCTTTTGCAGTCTTGGTAGTTAGTATCTGTACCTCCCAGCCAAAATTGCGCAACCCTCATGATGACTCACATAGGTATGCTGCAATTCAGTTCTCAAGTTCATTTTGGATTTCTACTAATAGATTGCTTGCCATGAGTGTTGCCATGTATCCAACTATAGCAAGCGTTCATCGGCCTCTCAACAATGCAGGTACAATGGTTTCCAAGAGATCAGAGTCAAAGACACCGTTTAGAGAACACCTAGAGATGCACTCGATCAAATGTCTATGATCTTGCTTACTCATGAAGATATCAAGTTCTTTGTAGACAAGGAAATCAAATATGGAAGCAACAACATCACAACAAGAAGCATCATGAACAATAACTAATGGAAGAATAACAAATGTAACAAATGAAATGAATGCAATGAATTAAATTATTGCAACAAATGCAATGAATGCAAGAGGATGGTTGTTGATAACACAAAGGTAGAACAAAGTTGCAAGCTCAAAAATATCCACTGATGATGAAAGAAAATTTGGAGACTCATGCTATGAGGTGATGACAAAACATGAATATCATGCAAAGACAAATAAGTGAAAAAAGAAATAGTTTCATGTGTCGAAGTAGTAACTTAAGGAAGAACATGAAGCTGCATAGACAAAATAATGAGTTGCAACATGAACAAGAATAACAATGGGTGAAACATGAACTCATCGACGAAACTACACCCGTACAAGCTATAGATCTATCCCAGCAACTGGCACGGAGCAAACATGGTGAGAAGTGTTCTTGGTCGCATGCAATGGATTTAGCAGCATGCATGTCATTTTGCACATGCATGTGATCCAACTCATTCAATACACTCAAAAAGGAGAAGACAAGAAGTATGTCCAACTGGAGCTAAATATGTACTTCGGAAAGTTGATGTGCATGACCACTAGCACACACTTGGAGAGAAACACAGACACTATGCATCAGTTTGTTGCTGATTTAGTGACACCCAATCAGACCATATGCATCCTAGGAAATGATTTGGATGAAGGAGCCGCATCAATGCACCAGTTGGAACAGAGATAAGAGTTCGCTTCAGCAAGATATCACCATGGGGTGCATGCACGCCATCACACATGACCATGCTTCACATTAGCTCACCACCCTCATAATCACAAGCATGTCAAAGTGTTGTTCTAATCACAATGGACAAATTCTCAGTGATGTCTTGCGTGGCATGCTCAAGTCATGTTGTCCCACATGAGTACATGTGCATTTTAATGGAACGTCATGTCAAGTGTAAGTCATGTGTCAATAGTTGGATGTAACAGTCCTAGAGTTGGTGAAGAGTCACGAGGGTAGTTGAACTATCGTAGAGGGGAATGTCAAGGGTCACCCCACCCTTTGCTATAAATATTCCTTCATAACTCATTGTATGGGATTTTGGTCACCCAAGCTTTCGATAAGACTATCTTGGAGAGAGATTGGAAAATATTGTAACGCGCCTTGGTTTTTAAGGCATATTATCAGTTGGGAACAATAGGAAATTTTAGAGCTTCAATACCAAGGATCTCCATTTTGCAATTGTGGTGATTGGCCAATGCAAATATATTGAATCTTTTAGGAAAAATAGGGCATGCCCTTTTATTGGATTCTCTCAATACTTTAGTGATATCTTAAGCTAATGTCTCATAAACTAATTTGATGTTGACTACATTATTGAGAATGTATAAAGCCAAAACATGAGAATGAGAAAGGCTACCAAAAACTATAATATAGCTAAATAATTATTCTCCAAGCCAATTGTTGAATTTTTCAAGGTCATCCATGGCTACTTGAGACATTCTTGGTCATGGAGACTCAAAAATGGTTTCAGATATTGGAATCGTAACCCTGTGACATATCTAGTACAGATTTTCAAAATACTTGGATTAGCATAGGATATCATGGTAGATATTGATAAACTTAAGATCCTAAATAGTCTATTCCTAACCTGTGGAGGGAAAATCCATAGAAAAGCACAGGGGATCCATTATTTTTAGAAACTATTCTACTATGCTGAAAAGCTAGTATATGATAAGACAAGTTATCATAATGTATGGTAGCCCAGTCAAACATGTACCCCTCAAAAGATTCATCAATCATAGGTACGCATGTGTTTAGGAATCTCGCTGGATTAGGGAGTGCATCTAATCGACACATCATAGATGAAACTTGGTAAAAAGAAGCAGTGAGAGAATCAAGCGAGTACTTACAAGTTATCTATATTTTATGATTATTTAGGCCATGTGTCCATTGTTGGATTTGATCTGAGGGGTGGTCCATGCTCTTTTATGAAAGCCTCAAGCTATTGTTTCTTACATACATAGAAAGGGTTTGGAAACTTGTACATGCTTTATAAATCCGTGCTGGTGAAATACCTAATTACTTTCACTTTCATAGTTTGAAAATTTCTATCGGAGATGTCCAAATTTTCTACAACCCAATGGACCATATACATTTAATGTAACAATGGCAAAATGGCTACAATTATATCGAGAAAATAGTTGGTGACATCACTAGTATTGGCTTTTGAAATAACAATGTTGTCATGAGTTAGGACTATCCTTTCCATTAAGTCTAGGGTTCTTTCTTTGGAAGTAGTGATAAATTTCTTTCCATGAAGTAACTCCAACATCTCTAGCACATAGTATCTGAAGATAATTCTTCTCCTATAACATTAGCATCTACCTCTTCTAGAAATGGACCGGTAGATTGTTGTTGTGTAGCCTCATTTTTACCTCTACCACCTTTCTTCATTTCTTCCATCAATTTGAAAAATGGGCTTACTTGTAGGGGACTGAGGTAGAGACTTAGCGAAGAATATTTCAGCACTCACAAAGGACGTAAAATTTCAAATAAAGCGTAAAAGTTCTTTTAAAAGTATGAATTATGAAAACCAAACTATATTAATGTAAGTTTTTAATTAACCTCAAGGCTAATAATTAAATGTTAATTCACTTAAGTGAATGTAAATGGGACCACACGATCATGCCATGTTGGATATGAGAATGAAAATATCAGACATAAATTTAAAATAAACTTATGATATATCATTTTTGTGATATTGAGAGCTCCGATAATAAGATTGCCAAGAGAAGTAAGCTTTCAATATAATATGTTCGGAGATGTGGAGGCTTCGATATGAGAATATTTTGTGTTAAAGCAGCTCATAGAACACAATTATCATAAGTTATTTTAAATAAGAGTTTTGATGAATTATGTCCTAATAAAGGAAAACCTGATACAACAACATTCAAACATAAGTAAACTATCTGATAACCTTGGGAGATCATATCTAGGAGGGGAAGGACTTCGTAAAATTGTTGTGATAAGGTTATTCCAATAAAGTTTTAACTTTGTTTTCCTCTTTAAACTTTATGCATTTAATATCCCTTTTAGTTTTATTTCGAAATGATAAAATATAGACCAAAAATAAAGGGTCCTCATTATTTATTATCACTTAGAAAGAAAGGATAAAGTGGGAGTTTAGTTGTTTGCGAGAACACAACTTTGACGTTTATCTATAGTCTTGTTAGCTTTTGGTGGTCTTCCACCCATGACATTTGTCTCCTTTCATGTTAGGTCTTAATGGTCAAATTAGCCAAAGATAGTGATCCATTTGGAAGAATGGAGGAATTTTCTAGTCCCTGCATGGACCGTAACTGATTTTCATTTTTTCATGGGTGTGAGGAGTATACAATCTCATGTGGTCATTCCTATAATATTCCCAAAAATAATAGTAAATAAAATTATTTCGTTTCACCAATAAATATTCACATTCTCCAATAATGTTTACTTCTTACTTTTTCGCTTGTCAACTACATGTGATCTTACAAAGTCATTTTAAAATGGAATTACCACCTTACCTTAACATTGTTATTAAATATTCATATACAATTAACTATAAAAATAAAGTTATAATTTGATTTCCGCTATCATTAGATGCTTCCTTAAAACATTTATTACCAACCTATGATTCCTACCAGCTCATGTTTCCTTGAAAATTTCCATGCCTTACTACTCGTGCATCCTCACACTTTTGGCTTTCAATCATAGTGTACCCCAAAATTGAACAATTCACATAAATCATGACTAACATCTCATTTCATATGGGTGGTGTTTGTTTCGATTTTCGCACATAATAATCAACATGAATTTTAGAAAAAGAAAAAGAAAAACATCACTCTATGTGATACACAATTGTTACATCTCATATTTTCATAACAATAAAAATTATACCTTCACATTTCTATTTGCAAATTGCATTTTACCGTACACTAGTTCTTAACTTTCGTGCCACTGAACATGTAGTGATGTCACTATGTTGGTATTAAGTTACCCCTCCTTTATCATACTAGCAACATCAATAAAAATTTACCTCGTAAAACCATACTCTTTACATAATTATGTCAATTACATACAAAACATCATGTCAAATAAACTAAAGATGCATTTCAATTTTCACATGCATCAAGGTTTCATAATACTTCAGAAAGGAAAGAAGGTGTTGGTCCCATCAATTTTTCACATACATAAAAAATTTCCATGCATTAATAGTAAAGATAAGAAATAATAATACATATTTCAAATAATACATATAAAGTAATAACAAAAATCATGGATATCTTTTTCATAACAACAAATAAGGAAAGCATGACCTTCTCATAGACATAATCATTCCCATCCAAATGTTATCAACCACCAGAGTTCTAATCCATGCAAATTTGTATTTTATTTTCAATCATATTTTTCTAACCATAAGTCATTATGGAACACTACTAACATGAAATCAATCAACCAAAATTTTCTAATCCCAAAATTAATTAATGTTAACCATTTCAAAATGCCATCCAGATTCTCCTTAGCAATGTTAATGAAGAAACCACAATTATATAACATAATGGACCTAACTCATTAGGTTTAATACATATTTTCACAAATGGTATTCACAAAGGATGAAAATGTAATATGTTGTTAGATGCATGTGAATTATTTACACTAAGAGAATCTTTGATTCATTAACCTATAGAATTACATTGTCATCTGTAATGCTTGAGAAATCATTGTAATCAACAATACCTAGCTGCTACTAGTTTTATCATTAACTTTCCAGAACATACATAATCAGTTTCATCTCATGCATTCCCACTATTGGAAAATATTTATATTATTTCCCTCGTCACAGTAGGTACCAATTACGAATGTTCATATAAAATGAAACAACATTTTTCCTTTTTAGTCTTATTATTGACATAATAATGCATTTTTATTAAATAGTAACTTTTAGAAGACATTATTGTTATCACAATCTAGGCTCTTTATGGCATGCATGTTTAAACAAATATTCACTTTAGTAGTCATCTTTGTTTCTTGCATATTATCTCAATATGCATGTAATCCTATGAAAGGTTTTAATCATACAACAAAACTAATTTATCGTTAGTGAGAGTAGATAACAAATTCTTGCAACAATTTAGAAGTCAGAAACAAACATAGAGATAGTATAATTCTAATAGTTTGTCGATAAATCTCATACAATTTGTTAGAATTGCAATCACAAAAAATCACGCCCTTAATTTTTTTAAGAAAATCTATCATACCATGACATGCTTAATTCACATGAGGATAGTGCAATTTACTAAATAGATAATTCTACCAAACTTTCATATATCCAGTTAACATCGAAGGTAATTATGCAACAAGATAAAATCAATCATTACCCATATGATCATGTTAAGAATTATTTTACTCAACAATGCCTATGACTTAACTTATTTCTTATATCAACATTCAAGAGGAATCTTTCATGCTTTTTTTAAACATTATAGCATGCTATCGAAATTATGAAATTTCCTCATAATGTCAACAGGGACAATAGAAATGAGATTAGTGGAAACTAGCTTCCCCTAATTAGACATATAAATCCCTCCAGATCTTTCAAGGTGTCGTATCACTGGAATCTTCCTCCCTCTGTCTTAATTAATGACATCTGTGTTAGTGATATAAAAAATTTAGGAATTAATAATTATTTATTTGACATAATAACCATTTATCTTTAAATATATAAATAAATGATTATTATGAATAATAACAAATAAAAAAATAAAATTTTTATTCTAGTGATAAATAGATTTAGCATAAGCTTTATTAAAATCTATAAATAATTTATTTCTTTGCTATTTAGATTCTTAGTGTTTAATTATCTATCAATAATAAAAAATTATCTATTATTAAATCTTAATAATAAATAGATATTAAGATTATTTCAAGATAACTAATATAACAAAATATAAAAAAAATTATTCTAGTGACAATAGATTTTAAAATTAACATTATTAAAAAGTATAAATTAATTAAATAATTTATTTCTTTGTTAGTTAGTACTTAGGGTTTAATTATCTATCAATGAAATTAATCTATAAATCATAAAAATAAAATAGGAATAAAATAATTCAATCTTAATCAGATAAAATCATTTATTACTTTCCCAGTTAAGTATTTAATGCATTAATTAATTAATTAATTTGTTCAGTGATAAAGAAATACATTAGACTTATATTTTATATTATAAAAATAAAAATATTAAAAAATTATTGATTAGTAATCCATATTAGGCTAAACTAAAATTTTTATTTTTAAATTAAAATAAACTAATTATGTTTAATTAGGTCACTTAATTAAAAGAAGAAAATTAAAATTGAAATTATATACTAATTAAAATTAAAAACTAATTATATAAAAAAATAAAAGTTTAAAACTAATCATACAAAATAAACTTATTACATTATAAAAATAAACTTATTACGTTTAATCTATTTATTCATTTATCTCTTTAGAATTAACTAGTTTTATTATTCACTAATTCATATTAGGTTAATTAAAATAAGGAATTCAATTAAATTAAAATTAAATTAAAATAATCAAAACTAAAATAATGAAAATTGAACAATATATGTGGGTTAGTCTTTAAATTAGTTGGCATCTAATTATGTTAGTTTGCTTCTACTTGAATTTATCATATTTTAGGTTTTTATTTATCTGTTTTGGTCGGAAGATTCTTCTCTCAATCTGTCATTCATTTTCTGTCCTAATGATGACCCCCTCTGCGGTTCAAAACGTCGACATATTGGATATAGTAATGTGGATTATCCGGATCATATTGTTCCAAAAAGACTACCACGTAAGCTTAAAGTCTAACATTATAGCATGCTATCAATAATGTGAAAGATAACCCTTCCCTTACTGCATTCTTTCATTATCACTTCTTTTCATTATTGAAAAAGAAATGCACACATTCATTCTTTTCTCAAAGTCATAAGAAGTGCATTGCAATTCCAATAAATTTATTCTAAAGCATCATTAAACATTAACATGATAGCATGGATACAAAAATTATTAGTTAATCCACACTATCACTATTTATTGTTTGAGTGTTCAAAATTGTCCATAATTTAGTTATAATACAATGCAACAAAATTTGTAACTATCTTTTATCAATCATAAGGACTAAAATTCTATTATCACTATTATCTATCAAGGTATTCATCACATTATTATTCTTCAAATAAAGCATTAGGAATATTATGCATTCCATATTAAATGTAGTCTAATGCATGCATTCAAATATATTTTCATTAGCATCATACATGACGTTCAACTGATTGCATCATACCTCTTCTCTTTCTTGTTCTTATGGAATGTAAGAGGTTCTACTGTTGCAACATTTTCTTTGATACCACTTGTAACATCCCTCGATGTACCACAAACAAAATACATAGGATTAGAAATTTTAACTAGTTTTACCAACATGTAATATTCCCAAATGACTTATCAGATACTCCTTTGATAATAAAATGATATAATCATGATCATTGACAAACGTAACCTACGAAAATGAATATCAAATATCCTAAAATAATAACCATTAATGCAACTTGTTAACATAACACTTTTTGTTGCAACTTTACATCATTAAGATTGTTTACTTAATCAGATTTGTTAATAACAAATTGAATGATGTGAGTTTCAATGTCATGCAAGGTATTAACTATATCTCAATATATTAAACATGATGTCATGTTTCTCAAACACTTTAAGCCACATTTTCCTTGAGTACAATGTCTCTATGGCATGGCTTTTTTCTGTGATAGGTTACCGCTTTTATTGCGTTTGATGATTTTCCAGTCTAAAGGTAACAATAATTATACATATTGATGTGATCATCTGCAATATTATTAGTTATAATCCATACATTGTCTCTAAGGCATGTTTTCTTTTTTCTGATAGGTTATGCCTTTTATTATGTTTGATGATTTTCCACTATAGAGCTAACAATAATTATAGCTATTCATCTCATCATCTGCAATATTATTAGTTATATTACATCTTCATATCACTGGAAAATAGGTTACTACAAAAACTATCACTCCATTGTTTTAAAAAGTCATGATTATTTCCTACTTCTTTTTTCGAAACACTCTCATCAGTGTACTCTTACATTATGACTATCAAAAATGAAAATAATATTAACTTTATCATCACATGTTTAATATTTATTGATTCTCATTTCTATAGTGTATTGTAATCAATCTTAATTGACTGAGATTGCAACATTCATTGTCAAGCTAGGGTAGGTCCTATTGTTTAAATGGAGTTTGCATTGTCTATGCCAATACAGTCCAACCAAGCATAAGAAAAGACAAAAAAATGTAAAAGATGTCATTGATCTAAATTGTTGAATCAAATCATGCATGTAGATATTAAAACACTCTACAAAATTAAATCACAACTCACAACTATCAATGTAAAGGAACGCCACATAGGAACTAAGATCTACTCCAGTTGGTTACTATCATTCTGTTGATTAACTCAGTGTAACAACATAGTATAAATATAAACAACAACGAATGTAATCCAAGATTTGTACAACACAACGAGAACCCATAAATCAATTAACTAAACTAGAATGTACATTACCTATGTCACTGCAATCTCTGCCAAAGGGGAAGGCCCTTACTCCTCCACACGACATAGGAAGAAAACAAAAGTGATTAATAGATAAGTTGAAGAATAGTTACAATATCACCGTGTTGATTGATATTAATAACAAATTCACAATTACAGAATCAAAGTAACAATACTTCTCTATATGCCATCTCTTTTACATGAAATATCAAGTCCTTTATAGTTCTTACAACCCGGCATTAGAAATGGATCTTTCATGAGAATCTCATGATTATCATGTTGATCAAGAATAAAAGTAGTTACAGCCTATCACTAAATACAAATATCCATCAGTTATGATTGCAACTCCTTGAGTCTTTCTTCTTCAAAAATAAATAATCCCTTTTGTCGACAATTGTTATGTGGAATAGTACCCACATTTCCCAACTCTGTTGTAAGAAAACTGAATGAATGACAGTATGGGATTACATGGCATTACTAGCAACAAAACTGTTGGTGTGACGTCGAATCAACGCTTGGTGTAAGAGCATCCTGTAACAACATCCAATATGTAATAGCAGCCTATAACAACATCTAATGTGCGACAGTAACCTGTAAGAGCATCTAATATGTAGCAACAACCTATAATAGTTGTCTACTTCATAGCTTTGTTCTCACAAGCCATCATCTTAAAAGGACTTCCCAAAATACTTCTTCAATATTCTACTAGTTAGCCACAAAAAGGAATAAAGCCTTGTATTATTCGGTAAAATACCAAAAAGTAACATGACAAAAAAATACGTTAAAAATGTAAGAAAATAGGGAATTTCGTCATATAAAGGCATATGCCTGGGGAATAGAAAGGTAAAAACTGGGGAAAGAATGTGCAAAAAATAGGTAAAAAAACACAACCAACATCTTCCCCCAACTGAAGGAACTGCATGTCCCTATGCAGAATCTCAGTTCCTTCTAATGTACCCCCGATCAAAATCTATCAAATTATAGGAACTAGTAGTATCATCACCCGTAACTCTGAATCCTTGAATTTCCATTAGCTCACGTGGCCAAGATTCATCTTCACAATCGCATAAATGGTAATCAGTCTAATACTCACCCAACAGAAACTATATCAAAGGGAATTCAAACCTGAGGAAAATCCAGAATGCTGCCAGTGTATGTACAACCAACACATATCGCAGCACCCATGTAACAGTAGCCATGAAGTTCCTATACTTAAAGGGGTCCACTTCCTGTAACCCAATAGTATAGGCCTCGGTGCGCTTGAGACATCCACCTAGCGCTTAGCTCCTTATATTTGTAAACAAGTTGAGCCAAATTCTCACAATTATTTTTCTATAGACGGTTGATTGTTTTGTGATTTTGATAGTGTCGAGGAATAATATAAACTCTCGTTGGAGTTCGTAAGGCATTCTTGGTTCAAACCTGTCCCACAATGTTATTGTTTCCTCGTTCGTTTGTGTTGTTTTCTTGGCCAGGTTCCAGTCAGTCTGATTCCTCATGAATGAAAGGAAGGCCCACAAGAGGACTCTCGCCACCACCTTTGTGCTCACAAATTCACAAAAGATATTGTGCAGGAACGACTCGCATAGCAAGCTCTGGTCATCAAAGTCACAACATTGAAAATCTTCCAAAAAGGTACAGGTTTAAGAACCCAAATAGGACCTATTCTCATAAACTTCCTTTAATTGAAATAAGTAGTGACGATCCCACAGGAACACAGGCTATGACAGGGATAGCCACCTGCATATTGGGAGGTTTAGAGCAAGCTCATGGAGTTTGGTCTTATCAAACGTCATGTCTGAGACCCATCGATGCAGATAATATTTCTTTTCATCCTTGTTCTTTATAACTTCCTTGTGCCTATATGCCTCCTCTTCTCTTTCTCACTCTTCTTTTAGCCATTTTTTTCTCAGGGAATCCATAACTCTTTTATGGATTTTGAGTGAAAGTGCTCCCTACTATAGAGATAATGCCAATTGCTTCCACTTTTGTAGCTCTAGCAACAACAACAATCTCTCATAAGGCTATCCTTCATCAGGACTTGACATACTTTCGCATGCACTATCAGTTGATGGTGTAGCATCCTCCTGAGAACATCAGCTTCATTAGTGGATTTTTTCATGGTTCCTTTATCTTCCTGGTCAGCTTCCATTTTCATTGTTGGTTCTCGAGTAGCAACAATGTTATTGATGACAGCTCAGCTACTTTGACATAACAAAGTTGCATCTTTACAAACTTAGCAGGTGGACCTATGGGTTATGGGCCCATGTATATATCAGAAGCCTTCAAATTGGTGGGTCTCACAATAAAACCCATAATCCATGGAATCACAACAAACAATGCAATTCCACATAACCTGACCAATCACTGTCGAACCTTCATTGAACGCATATAGCCGAAACCCAAATAAGAATTAATCCTTCATGATACAATATCAGGTCTGCCCAAAATGTTAACCTACGCACACCTTCATGCATGATTACCATCTGATCTCCCATTCAATCGATGGTGTCGATGGCCAGATTTCAACGAGATTTTAATCCCGTTGTAGAAAACCTCTTCGTGTCTATTTTCTAAATTAGCGTCGTGCTTGTTTGCACATGATATGTGTCTGATCACCCTAAAATGGATGGTCTAATATTTCAGAACTTTAAACTCTTTTAAATGAATTTCTTGGGTCCATTTTTAGATTTAAAATTCAAAGCTTGTGGCCACATGATGATCATTAGATATGTTGTTTTATGAATCAGACGATCAACATCTACTCTAGGGTTTCTCAATGAATTTGTCAGGTTTCTCACATTCCACCAATACTATCCATCAATCTATATGATCCGGTGGTTTCCATTGTGCTAGTCAATCGACCCCAATCTCAATTAAAGCTCTCCTCCGTTCAGTTATTAGTGAAATTTCATTAAACACACATTTATCTATGCCTTACTCGTTTAAAGCAAAGTTCATAGGAACATTGGCACATAATAAAGGAGAATACCTAAACCTTACACAAACACACAAAACTCAGATAACATACAAATGTATAATAACACGTATATTTCAATTATACACTGAATTCGACTACAGCCTAAGGCTTCTCGGCCTTAGTCACAAATTTCCCTTGTGACTATATTGTATACTATATCTCCCATGTAACACAACACAGACTCTTTATAAATAAAAATACAAAAGGAGGGATCTGTTAAGATCCATGAGCTTGTCCCACGATCACTCAATGAAATCCCCTAAGTCTCTCTATATTCACACATGGAGGATAATTATATTTAATCGAGCCTTATCAATTCCATCAACTTGTCTCTGTTTTAGCATAATTTTCCCTGGTTTACTGTGATTGTCCATGTTTCCTCTTTCTCAGCTAAAAATTTCAATTTTGATTAAGGGTGGTATAATGCTCCTGCACCAGTTATCCACGAGGTTTCGTACATTATTTTTCTCTAGATCTGCTTTGGTCTTCACTGTTGGTTCTTGTCTAGCAGTCTTGTTGACCATAATCTCATCGACATTATATGTCTCTTCCTTCTCTTCGCTGACTTCCTCCTCCATTGTTGGTTGTAATGAAACAACGATGTTAGCCAAGGGCTCCTATGCATCCATTACCTGATCACTTCCTGTTGATTTTGCTGTCTTGGTTGCTAGTGCTTATGTAACAACAACGTCCTTTATAGTTTCTTGTGTAAAAGATTCTTAAATTTCAGTTTGAGTCTCCCTCGAGCTGCTGTCTACCACACAGACTTTGAATCCTACTGCCACCAACTTCTCAGCATAGGCTATGCACAAAGTGCCCAGGATTTCTCCCCTTCTAGCCTCGTCCACAGCCTCCGACAAAGTATCTGTCCCTGGAGCTCTTGGCTCTGCCTTTCCTTCTATTATTTGTGCCCTCAATTCTCTAATTTATTTCTCTAGAATTTCAAAAGGATTGGGTTTCACTCTTAGCAAGTGAAGAAGGTTCTTCTAGGTGACCTTTCTCCTCGTGCTTTTACTCTGCTACTTCTTTATTCTTTTTTGACATGGATGGGGAATTTGGGTTCTTGCTAACCCTTATCCTGTACTTTCGGCTCCTATCACCAACTTCTTTATCAACCGGCCTCTTGCTGACCCTTATATTCGATCGTTGCGGTTGCGTCTTTCTCACCTCTAGAGCTTCCTCATATGTCTCATTTTTCGTTTTGCTAGTGGTCCTAAGACTTTTCTGCATGAATTCTTTCCAATTATTTCCCTTGCTAGCTCAAATCATCCAGGACAATGATTTTGATAAGGCCATGGTTGGTAACACATGTTTCTAGATGTGAACCTATTTTCACAATCGCGACCATGTGCCTAATGTTTCCCAGTAAGAAATAAGGAAGGTTGATTAATTGCTAATGTTGGAGGTGGTTCAGAAATGGAAAATGATAATTAAACACAATTTTTTCCCTTCCTCCGTGAGTAATGTACTTGATGAAGTAGAGCGAAAGATCCTCCCATGGTTGGAGGAGTGACAATCTATTAACTACCCTGCCTTTCTTTACCAGCAAGTCTTCCTCTTCGAGGAAATCCTCTTTCAATGAGGGGTCATTGACCTTCCTGATAAACCATCTCTTCCCTTCCACTGGAAATTTGTTTACTATATCAATCACCTCTTTCATGACCTCTTGCATCAACCCTCTGACCTCTGTCTAGTTTCTCTCTTGATTCTTTTCAAATTCCACGGCAACACTGCCATTTGATACTTCCAACCTCCAAAAGAATTTTAACCAACCTGCATCCTTTAAAATTTGGCATGCTTCTTGGAAATATTCCAAGGCTTCTGTGGACCCTGGGTTTTGATGTATTGCTTCTCCTATGATTTCTTATGCAATTGAGTGTTGTTACACCTGCTTATCCTTCCCTTTAAGTTCTCCGGGTTAGTCGACACACAATCTAGTTATTTCAACCCACACTACTATTCTCTCTTTTCTGAGCACTCTAAATGGGGGTCCAATGCTTCTAGTAGGGGTAAATGGTAGGGTGGCAGGGTGGTGGAGGTGAAGATTTTGGATTGGGATTTGGCACGCATGGTT
>APFE031169399.1:0-17099 GCA_000404065.3 Pinus taeda
TTCTGAGCTTTATTCAGAATTTCTACTAGGTTGTCTACTTGTGTTTCAGGGATTTTGTCAAAGTTACCTGATTTGCAAGCTTGTTCCAGACCTAGAATGTCAAGTTCCCCAATATCAATTGGTTCGCTATCGTCTTCCATGAACTGTGGTTCCTGAGTGCTGCCTTCTACTTCCTTTCCCTTGTCCTTGCTATAAGATGGATTATCTATGTCCATTGCTGGATTGTTCCATGTTTTTGTGGCTGGCTTGATCTTTTCGCCTTCCAGATTCTTCTTTTGCTCTCCTGACTTGGTGGAATGAGGTGTCGTTGTTTCCAATCTCGATTCTTCCTGTAGTTCAGCTTGTGCAAGAATCTTGAATATATTACTTGTAGAGGGTTGGGATTTGTCTTCTGGCGCTGACACTGCTTTGGGGGTTGCATTGGATTTTTTGCTCCCGCGTCTTCTGTTTGTGACCTTAGTGAACCCATCCTGAGATTGTGGCTCTTGATTGTTTTGAGATTCAGGCTTGTTATTTAAGGGGCAATCTCTGAAGAGGTGTCCCAGGGTATGACATTTCTTGCAGCGGAAAGGAAGATGCTCATAATCAATAACCTGGATCCAGTCTTGATCTTCATGAAAAAGGTGCACCGTATCTGGCAGGGGCTGCTCCAGATCCATGTATACGCAGATCCTAGCGTAAGAGGCGTAAGTCGTGTATCTCATAGTCTTAGTTTCTTCTGCGACCTTAACAAAATCTCCCAGCGCCGATCCAAGGGCTTTTAATGAGTCCTCCTCCCAGTATTCCTACGGTAGCGAGTATAATCGAATCCATACTGGTGCATAGCTTAGATCTTCCTTATCTGGGTTGAAACATGCCGTCCATTCTCTGAGAAATAGCCCTGCAGAATTGTAGAAGTAAGGCCCTCCGCCAAATACTCTATTTCTGTCTTCTAGGCAGTTAAAGATGGCTGTGAAGAACCCTTTTGGCCCTAGAAGTAGGGTTATTTCTCCTTTTGGTCTCCATTTGTTGTTAATCCACCTTCTTAGAGCCTTTTCTGTTGGCCAAAATCCCGTAAATTTACCTATGAGAGCATGATCTCTCATAAATTGTATTCTTGCGTTGATTCGATGGCTAGGTAGTTCTACTTCTGGCCTGTGAGTAGCAACAGGTTTGCAAGTTGATGAACTAACCTTTGGATTTTCGTGTGGGGCTTGATTATCCTTTGTGGTCTGTGTTTCCTCTGCGGATTTGTTATTTGCTGAGACGTCATTGGTGTTAACCTCAGGTCCTTGTTGGTTTCCTTCGCCGGGCGGAACCCTTGTTCCATCCCCCTGCAGGGGATCCATTGGATCTTCATTCTCAGTCCGTTCCCTTTCTTTTACTCTGCCGCTGTCAGGTCTGAGCGTCACAGAGCAGGGCACTTGCCGCCGCAGGTCTGCAGAACCCCTAGCTGGGCACCGTTACCATGTTCGTGCTCCCTCCATTCTTCATCTTATTGCATGTTGTGAATCATTAATGAAATGAATTGTTATTTCCATTGCATCGTTGTATTTATGGATATATCTGTAATTTGTTGCCTTCCTTTTTAAATACATATCAGCATGATTTATGATACATCTCTATCTAAGTCATGGATATTGAATCCAATGAAGCAAGGAAAAAATCTATTAAACCTTGTATTGAAGGTACACAAGGAATTTGTGAGACACAAGGTTCTATAGAGACTCTCCTAGAGTGTTTGAATGAAATATTTCCAAACTTTCATCTTTTTAATGAAGCAAAATTGTTGAGCCCTTGTTATTATCCACAAGAGCATTGTAGTCATGAGAAAAATTTAGAGTTTTTGCTTTTAAAGGTTTTTCAACATTTTCAACATACCATATCAAGTGATGTTGGATTTGTAGCTTTATTTGATGTTAAATATTGTAAACGAGAGTTGCACCCTTATGTTGATTCATTAAATCCTTCTTGTGATGGTTTTTGTATGAAAGAAGCATTGAAATCATTTTGTAACACAAAACAATGACACAAAACTTATCCTAATATGATGAAATTATGGAAAGATGTGCTCACTATTCGTGCAAGTATAGTGGATTGTGAAAGGGTATTTTCTAAGAAAAACATCATCAAGGACATTAGAAAATCGAAGCTAGGGTTGGATATACTAGATGCTCTGATGAGAGTAGCTTTGAATGGACCTGAATCATCTATTCTTAATTGGCACGTAGTATATGAGGTATGGACACACACAAATTCAAGAAGAATCGTTGAGCTTTGAAAATTCTTCTAGTTTATGTTTAATATAGGATCTATTTATTGAGATATTCCTATTGATAATTTTTTTGTAGTTTCTCTAGAAAGTTTGACTTTTATTGAAGTATAATTACTCTATTATTGCACAATTTTTCTATATTTTCTCTAGAAAGTTTGGCTTTCAATGAAATATACTATACTTTGGAAAAATCTCACTAGATGATTTATTTATAGTCCATTTGTTATAAGTTTTGCAGGGTTTTTATTGTTTAAATAGTCCCACCAAAAATCTAGACTATAAATCTGATAGACTACAAATGGAAGTAACAACAATCAAACTGTTAATTTTTCCTTCCATTAATTCTTGTATCCATTAAGTTGAATAATATCCAACATGACTCAAAGTTGGTATAAGCATTACAAACTCGTCCTCTACTCTCAATTGACAACTGAACCAATATCCAATTGTGAACATTGTTGGCGCATTAAAAAACCTTCAATGATCAAGCTGGTGTACTACCTTATAGATAAATACTTCTACTCTTCAATCTAGGCATGATTCCCTCACAAATTAGTGCCAAGGTTAATAAAAAAATTAAATATAATAATCAATAACTAAATTTTTTAATAAACTCTTTAAATCATTGTTAAGTCAATTTGTGATATGTTATTTGTAGTGGTGTTTGGTGGGGAATGCGATTTTATGTTTTTAGTGGATCCTATGATAGCTTAGTCATCATGAGTAGCATGTACTATAAAAGAACTACCCCTAGGACCTAATACCACAATACAATGAAGTGAAGGGAGCACAGTACATGGGAACTCTCAATTTGTGAAAAGAACAAAGGATTCCACTAAAAAGTGTGTTTGGAAATTCCATAGAAATATTCATCCACAATTTCCATGCTTGAAACAATACAAAGTGTTTTCAGCAAGAACATATCATTGAAGTGGCATAATTTCTCTTCCACATAATAAATTCAAGAATTTATATGTAGAAAAAATAAGTAATTAGAAAAAAAATTGTTTTAAAAATTATTATTAAATATTATGAATAATTGAAATTTAAATGAATGCTTATAAATAATTCATTATCACCTTAGAATTTAATGATTTATTTTGTGTTGTGAAACAAATTTACAAAAATTGTTAAAAGAGAGTTTTCCCATTAAAAAAGGTCAACATTAAATATTTATGAATAATTGAAATTTAAAATAAATGCTTATAAATAAGGCATTATCACCCTAGAATTTGACAATTCATTTTGTGTTGTGGAAAAAATTTACAAAAATTATTAAAAGAAAATTTTCCCATAAAAGAAGATCAACAGTGACAAATTTGATTAAAACTTAATAAAAAATGCAAAAAGTCATGAAATTTTCATTTGACATGAGAAAGGAATTTGAAGTTCCAGACCTGGTTGCGAAGGTCCCCCCCTACCATCGATCTTTCCATTGCATATGAATCGTCGATGGGAAGCATGTCAGGAATGAGGTGACACTTTTGTATTGACATCATTGATTACTCGGGTGAGGTGTGAACCGTCAGGTGGATGGTATAGCGATGGAGTAAGAACTTTGATTACGTGGTAGTGGGATTAATGATTCTATTTGGTGGGGTTATATTTTATTGGAAAATTTTAAAGATTCACATCCCATATCTATGATTAGGAATCAGTTTACCTAAACACCTTTTATTGTACTAAAAATCAAAATTGTGTGAGAATAATGTAAGCATATTATTGTATAATGTGTAATGTGTCTTAGTGTTAGGTTTTTGGTTCAAGATTGAGCCTTAGAGTTAATTATAACAGTTATATCTTCTTATTGTGTTAACAGTTATATTTTCTTATTGTTTTAAAATGTATGTATTTAGATTTCACCAAATTTTACATAGTTTTAGTGACAATATCTTATTATTGAACAAATTATTCTTGTTTAGATATGTGAAGTTACTCCAATTTAAGTATAATTTTTAATAAGGAGAAAGGAAAATCAAAACAACTATAAACCAATTCACCATCTTTTAATAAATGGGATAAATTTAGTACTTAAAAAAACAACAATTAATTTGAATATATACTAGCTGAAACACATTAATAAATGTGTTTGATATAAGTTGATAAACATATAGGTAAATCTTAATGTTTCAATTTTTCATTAACATATATAAACTCAAATCCTAAAAATTCTATGCAACAAAAACCCTAACCCTAACACCTAATAGCTAAACCCTGATCTTTCAAATTTTCAGATCATTCTTCTATGACCTTCCAATAAAACACACATTTATAGCCTCTTATAATCTCTATATGGTTAACCTGTGATCTCTATATGGTTTTGATTTCTAAATTATTGATTAACTTATGATTTATATATGGTTTTAATTTCTGTATATAATTAGAATGCATTTAATGATTAATAACATGTGTGTTTTCAATAAAAATGGGACATCCTAATACACAAAACAATTATTAGTTGAAAGAAAACATCTTTCCATTGTAAACATGCCCATTATTTTTTTTTTACCTATAATGCAAATGAGAAAAAACATAAATTACCTATTAGAAACATTGCCCATTTGAAAAAAGGTATATTACGAACATTGCCCATTTGGAAAAACATATATTACGAACATTGCCCATTAGAGGAAACATAAATTACCTATTACAAAGTTGTAACTCTACATAAACTCAGTCCTTGGTTGTGTATATTGTAGGTAGGGAATATAAAGAACCCAATTAGTTAAACCTACGCTATTAAAATATTAAAAAAATAGCATTGACACAGTTTTTCTCAAATTTATATATGATTTTTCAGGTAAGGAAAAAAATTATGGATACCATCCTCTTACGCATTGATCTACTGCTCACAAACGAAAACCCATTCACGATAGCCCGATAAATTACACACATTCTAATATTAAACAGAAGATTGCAGAGTTGTGCTTCCTTCCTAAGGCTTGGTTGTTACAGTTGTGGTTGTGGCAAAGTAGAAATTATGGGTACCATCCTCTTACGCATTAATCTACAACGTAGAAATTATGGGTACCATCCTCTTATGCATTAATCTAGTACTCACAAACGACAACCCATTCATGATATCCTGATAAATTACAGGCAATTTACTATTAAATAGAAGATTGCAAAGTTGTGCTCTTTAAGGCTTGGTTGTACTTGTAGTTGTGGCAACCACAACCCATTCATGATATCCTGAAAAACTACACACAATCTACTATCAAACTCATTCATGATATCGTGATAAATTATGCAGAGTCTACTATTAAACTGAAGATTGCAAATTTGTACTTCCTTTCTACGGCTTGGTTATAGTTGTATTAATGTAGAAGTATTAATATATTTTAATTGAATTATAGCCTAGGTCACAAGAGAAATTTGAATTGATTTTTTATATTTTTTGGATAGACAAATTTTGCATAATTGTATTAAAGAGATCAGTTCATTGACATGTAGTTCTGCATATGGCCAATTTATAGGTCTCTGCCAGAAGTATCTAGATGACATGGGAAGCCTAATCCCAGCAGAAAGATAAGATTTTCAAGGAAAAAAGGATAGTCCAAAGAGCTTTCAGCAAGATGCTGCATAGAAAATTTTGCATTGCTCATAGAGGGGAAAATAGGAGAATTTAGATTTTTAGAGGGGAAGAAGCACTGTATACAAGATTCAATTTATAGTTAGACCATTCATAAACAAAATATTCAAAAGTGAAAGGATACAAAGAAGGAAACAAAAGGCAGTGCATACCTGAGTTTCAGCAAAATTTTGAAGTTAAGAACCTGGGAGGGAAAATTCCTGGATAGAGAAAATTTCCCCTTTAGACATTACCTTCCTATACCAAAAACCTGGTTCCCATAGAAGACCCTCCTTTGGTAAAATTTTGCTTGCTGGTTCTGAAATCTGTTGATATGTTGAATGGAGCATCGTTCCATCCTTCTCCAAAAAAACAGATTCTTTCCATCCAACCTACAAGGTGAGAGGTGTAGATATTATTTTTTCCTCATACATAATCCACCATGACTTTGGAATCTTCAAAGATTGAGACTGCCTGAATGTTGGAAAAAACAAAAATTTAGAAGGCATGCAAGAGCCATCCCTCAGCTTTGCTACTGGAGCCCATTCAGCCATTCCAATAGATGAGATATTGTACATTTTCATTCACTATGATCTGTACTCCACAACCACAGGAACCATTTTGGGCAGCTCGCTCAAATACTCTCTTGGAAGCATTGTGTGATCCTGTGCACGCTCTTTAAGATCATCATTTTTTTGCTTGTGAGTCTTTTCTGGTAACGAGTCATAGAGAGATACTATATTAGGTAAAATATCCATGAAGGCTAGTTCCTCTCATTGAAAATAACATTGTTTCTACATCTCCATATGCTCCAGAGAGTGATAATAACTATTGGCCTCCAGGATTCCTTCTGCCGGCTCCACCAAGAAACACTTCTTTTGTGGAAGTATGATTAATATGTGGGATTCCATAAAGATTTTCCAGAGTTTGCCATAATTGTTAAGTTCTCTGGCAGTTTAAAAACATGTGAGAGTTACTTTCATCAACAGATTTGCATATTAAACAAATACTTGGTCCATGCCATCTCCTCTTTTTCAAGTTTTCCCATGATAAATTTTTGTTGTGAAAGCCCAACCATGAAAAGTAAATCATTTTGGGAGGACATCTAGATTTCCAAAAAAAATTTGGGAATATAGCACTGGGAAGAGCACACTTTAAACCAATCATATTTTGATAAATGTCCTTTTCATGAACCAGATTAATACCTTTTGAATCCTTCCAAATAAGAAAATCGGTTTGGGAAGAACTATATATGCCACAGTTCCTCAATCTCTGATGTTCCTCCACTTCAGAGCTAAAGTATCCAGCATCATCTCCATATTGTCTGCCTCTTTCCCTAAAGGGAAAGACCTGCCAACCCTAGACATTAAATTAATATATTAAATATATAATACTTTTAAATATTATATATATATATATATATATATATATTATATATATATATTATGATAAATATTATAATATGGACTTACATATCTCTCACTAGTATACCAAATTTAACCAATCGTATACCTTCCTAAAAAAATCCATTCTAAGTAACTTAACCCCTTTCAAAAATAGACAAAAAAACAATTTAACATCTCGTTACGAGTGCATATAGATTCCCAACCTACCAAACTGGGTGAATTGTATACCTTCCTCACCAAATTCGTCCGATGGAATCGAATCATCTTCGAAAATACACCAAAGAACAATTGTAATAAGGAAATCTCTCATTCATCATACGTCCATCGAAGGATTAAGTTTTAGATATAAAAGAAAAAGAATTAAACTGTAAAACCAACTCAAAACCTAACCAACAATTTTCATTTTTTTTTCATCTTTCTGGAAAACAGAATTACGTCAAGTAACGCCAGACTATCTATCCCCTTACCCAACAATCTTGAGCAGTTGTGATGATAGAAAATTGTCAATGCATCGTTATTAGGGTTTTTGAGAGAAGCATTTACTTATAGAAAATAAGTGTACCTCTTAGCGTAGATATTGAGGTTGATACTGAATTTAGGGCCCACATCGTGCGTCAAATATTATTAATTTCAGTTAATTATGAATTTTTAAATTACTCGAACTTAACTGGCGGAGCCAAATGTGTTAAGGAACCGCGTCCTGTTGTGAAAGCAACACTTAATTTAAAGATTAGAGTAGGTTTGGAATTTTAAATCCTCTTTGTTTTCCAAGTGAAAATTTGGGAAGGTTTTTACATTTTTCATGCCATTTATTTTACTAAATGATTTTATGACAGTGCTTACATGGATGAAGATCAAAACAATGATCTTTCAGATGGCCAACTCGGTCACAGTGTTGGCATTTCACGATTTGTTGTTGTTGTTGTTGTTGTTGTTGTGGAAGATAGGCAGAGTCTGGAGCAGCTGGAGGCGAATTGTCATGAGGAGTAGGTGAACTATCATGAATGAATCCAACACTCTGAAATTGAATGGGCTTTGAGTAGTCTAGAATATGAAAGGACAAGCCCTTGTCATATCCAAGGCCAGTTTTGTGCTTTTTGTGGACAAGCTGTTCCCAAGGTCTTACGATGGGCTTGGGAAGTGAAGATTGAGTTTCTGCATCTACATGTGCAATTGCTACTTTTTTGGGTACTAAATCTGAATCAACTATAACATTATTGACTTGCTTCTGATGGGTTGCAATCTCAATGTTATGAACAGAAACATGTTCAGAATGACTCCTCTATTTTAATTCTTCTTGCTGTAGCTCAGATTCAAGTTGCAAAAATTCGATCTTTTCCTGTGCATTTTGTAGACACACCTGAATGTGTGTGAGAGAAACTTTGCTAACTTTTAATGTATCATGATTAGTAGACAATATCAGAGTTTTAAGGAACTATAATACTTCACTGATTCTGGCCATTTTTTCTTCAATGTCTGATTTACACCTTAAAAACTGATCACAACTACTACTCAATGCATAAAAGTAATATCCAATCACAGTACACAACAATATCCTTTATAAATGTCAGCAAATGATCAGTGTGCAACGAGCAAGCACCAATTACAATCCATTACATAAAAAATAAGGGTTTACTCATGACCTACATTATGTTCTGACAATACAACCGAAAAAACTTTTCTCCATAAAAGATTACAATGAGCCCACCAAACTTTTTATGCAACAGTCAAATCAAGGAATCAATGCACTATAATGAGTTTTAATACCACAACTGGGGCAACAACAACTGCAAACTTGCTTGGAACCTTGATTGAATATTGGTGTGAACACAACAGTTCGAACCTTTGACTCACAACACGGGTGATTCGTACAACAAAGAGACTAAAGGTAATTAGCCCCTTTCTGCACTATTGATTAGACCCAACTAGAAAGATTCTCAACCAACAATTTACACAAGTGGAAACACGACCTCTTTTGACTGGGACTTTCCCCAAACAACGAGAGAAAACACCTTATACAAATTAATCTCAATGTCATCTCTCAAGTATAAAAGTTTGGAATAAAGACCGCAAGGATTCAAAGCATCAAATTTTAGTAGCCCTTAGCACTATCATGAGAAGCAGTCAGATACTCGGCTCAGTGCAATAAGATCAATTTGAAGGGTTCTTCATTTTTAAAGATCATCCATAAAGAAGCCCATGGACATTGTCACTTTTCTCTTTTTTTTCTCTTTTTTTTTGAAAGAAAACCAATGCTTTGATTATAATCTCTCTTTAAGATACAACCCTCTACATTTGGATGAGAATGAATTTACAGTGGAATGGAAAGTACAGAGATTACACTGACATTGTGCGTTTGTTGTTTAATTTGCTGACCTCGATGCTATTTTTAACATTCGAGAAGCCGCTTCTCTAAAATCCATGAATCAGAAAAGAAATTTATGGTGTAGATCGTTCCATAATTTGAAAGATTAATTTTCCTGAAAACACCACCTACAAATTTGAAGACATTGCTGTGTACATTAAAAACCTTGATAGATAAAATGTTGTACATTCAACAAACTTCCTAAAGACCTTTCAAAGCGACTAGTCCAATGTATATTTTCACACCAGCAATGTTTCAACATCGGTAAAGAAATGTGAAGTAGTTATTAGTTTCCCTGACCATCTTGATTAGCATTTCCCTTATCACTGGTTGGTTTACCTCCTTTGAGTGTATTCAACATTTTCAACTTAATACTCAAAAACGGATCAATGTAATTCTATATATGGCAAGCACATTAATGCTCAACATTTATTGTATCATGATTCACAGACTAAACTTCCTAGAAAATTGTATTACTTATTAATTGAACAGAAATGCTTATTTCATTGATCCACCTAAATTCTTGTTAAAGAAAGCACGCATTATTATAGATACCACCAGCACGGTTATGCAACATTCATGCTCTTTCACAAAACAACATTCAACATTTAACGCAGTATTCAATTAGTTCAAATAGCATAATAAAGTTTGCTCAAACGCAGAGGGTCCAGCGCCTGAAGTGAAATATCCTTGCTCCTACTTAATTCAAGATATCGTTTGTTATATTCCCATTCACAATTCACATTCAGATTCCATAATCAGTCATAAGATAGAGGAATGATATATTTCGTGTTAGATTATGTAATGTAATCGATGAGATTGATAAGAGTTATAATCTTCTACCATTACGAAAACCATTGTGGCTTCCTCTAACACTCCACTGCAAGGTTGGATTCAATACAAAGGTCACAATTCACGAAATCATTGTCATAAGATAGCAACAGCAACCACTCACTAATCTGGTAGGTGAATTGATAAATATGATGATTATGGTGCTAGCCAAAACGCAGGTAAAATGCGGAATTGGTTGAGAGAATGTTAACCAGAGTAATGCGAGCTGAATCTATGCAGAATTTCAACAGTCAAACTCAAACTCACCGGAAAGAAGCTGAGTTTCCTAACTCGAGCGACAAAATCTAACTCTGTATTGGCTCACATAAATTAAACCAGCAAAATCATAAACAATGGTATTATTCCAGCAACTCGTATCAAAATTCCAGGATAATAACACGTAGGAATCAACATCAACCATTTACTTTGAAACTGTACGCATTTCACCATGAATACTGCTAGCGAGAGACGAGATGCAGTGGACAGTCAAAGGATTCTTAGAACCACGACTTGTTGGAATATATGGAATATGGCAGTAGCAGACAGTGGTTATGCGCAGAAGCCACGCAGTGGATAACACAAAGCGGAGACAATAATTATGACAGAGGTGAGAATCATGTATGGACAGTAGCCTCCTCGCAAACAGAGAGCACAGGAAAGGAATATCCACAGCCCATGTAGTGCAGAGGGCGCAGTCAAGGAGTTACAATTAATTTTAGGAATTCTAAAAATAGGGCTCGAGAATTGATAGAGGTTGCAGCTATAATTTAGTTGAGAAAATATTTATGAAATGTAGAAGTGATGACAGAAATAACCTGCACATAAAGGCCACAAACGAAATGGCTCACAATAATTATGCACAGCAGGAATACGCCCACTCTGATACCATGTTAAACACACATGGGCAACCAGCATAACCTAAAGGATAAAACATGAGAGTGTAATTTTATTAACAAATGATTTACATTTATAGTACAACATGTGACCGTTGGGTTCCACATCCCAACGTCTCTTGGACTACTTAGTCTATTCAGCTTCCACACTAACCCATTTAGGATTAGGTGTCCAACATTTTCATTGCTATCCATTCCATTCCATGTTATACTTTTACTGGAGTATAATAATGATTTGGAAAGGTTGGCAGAATTTTCTTCGGCTGGAAAGTTGATGAAAATTTCCTTCCAAGTTAGTTTATATTGAACAATTTTACTATCTCATCCTGACCATTTAAAGGATGAGCTCAACCATCTTCACAAAGTGTTTGAACTAAATTGCTATAATAGAAATACCATCAAGAAAGCCATGCGCCTATCCCTAAACAAGAATAACAAGGATATCAAAGACCAAAATTTATCAACTCCTAAGGTCTCCCTTCCATACATAAAAGGCACCACTAATAAAATTACTAAAATTCTTAATAAACATAACATTAATGTAGCCTTCACCCCTGTTAACACAATTAGGCAATTAGTCAACTCAGTCAAGGATCCTATAAACCCTAACCTTCAAAAAGGTGTTTATGTGATTCCTTGCTCATGCGGTAAGGAATACATAGGTGAAACAGGTAGGTCTCTTAATATTAGAAATAAAGAACACACTGCTGACTTAAGAAGAGAAAGGACCTCAAAATCTGCCTTAGCAGAACATGTTCATTCTTCCTCTCATTACATCTGCATGGAAGAAGTCAAACTGGTTAGAAGAGAAGACCACTATCTTAAAAGGAAAATCAAAGAAGCAATTGAAATAGAAAAAAGGAAGAATAACGGACGATGGATTAAAGCTAAGCAACACATGGAAAACATTACTTGAAATCCTAAAAATCAATAAATTACTCATTATTAGGTTATTAATTAATTAATTTATTAAGTATTAATTGATTAATTTATAAATAACAATTAAATAATTAAATTAATTAATCAATCAAATAAATTAATAAATAAAATATTATAAAAATTAATAAAAAATACATTAAATTGAATTATATCAAACATATTAAATAAATAATAATATTAATTTTATCAAATAAACTATTTAATTAATCAAAACAAAGCAATGAATCTTTAAGAAAGGTAATTAATTTTACATAAATTAAAAAAAGGAAAGAAAAAAAACATAATAATTAAATCAATAAATAATAAAAATTATCAATTAATTTATCCCTTTACCTCATTAATTAATTACTTATTAATTAATCAAATTAATAAATTAATAATTAATAAACATATTAATAAATAATAAAATTAATTAATTAATCTTCTTTAACTAATTAATCAGATAAATTAATTAATCATCTAAACAAATTAATGAATTAACTAAACAAATTATTTAAATAATTAATTTTATATAAAATTAATAAACATAATAATTAATTCAATAGAGAATAAAATTAATTAATTAATTTCCCTTTAATCTTATTAATTAACAAATTAATAAATTAATTAATATAATAATAATAATAAATAAAAAATTAATAAGATAATGGCCGACCAAATTTCATATATATTTTCTTTAAAAACCTATATATACCCTAAATAGAGCTCTTGGATAAATCATTAAAATCTAGTGAATATCTATTGACGCATCCCCTCATGATGGACTCACTTGGTAGTCTGAAACATTGGGTTCACAAAACTCTATAACACGTCATTCCTCATCTATAAAATTTTACAAAGGTTTTCTAGATTTGAAAAAAATATGTAATTGAATGGAAAACAAAAATTAGTTTACTAAAACTAGATCCTCCCTAAAGTAGCTAACCTGTGTATTCAATGGTTGTTGTTATGTCATAAAAGCTAACACAGTATCAAGAAAACCAATTATAATCCCCTCCTATGAAAGAGTTGGTAGATTCTTCTTACCTCGGAGAGGTGATGATAATTTTCTTCCTAGTCGTTTATAATGAAAAATTGTATATCCATTTTCCATTTTTGAAATGTGTATATTAAAAAAAATTAACTCCTTTGGTGAAACTCTTCATGAGTCAACTAGCAAAGCCAAATAATAAATGCAATCACTATTATGGACATGCCAATAAGTCAAAAGAGTTCACAGTGCAGGTTCTTAAGATTTTCCATTTTTGAAATATGTAGATTTAAAAAAACCACTGGTTTGGTGAAACTCTTCATGTGACTAGAAAACCAAAATAATAAATGCAATCACTATTATGAACATGGAAATCTTTAAAAAGAGTTCATAGTCCAAGTTACACTTATGCTTAAGATACTCTCTCAGAAAAGCTACAACAAATCCAAAAGCAAACATAAACTCTTATTCATTTTACCCTATACAATATCAAGAAAATTAGATAGAATACACTTTAATGATTGTAATTAAAGAAAGTTATTAATTTCCATTGTTTACAGTTCTTTGCTCAATACAAGTCTCTCTAATTTCTATTTTGATTCCATGCTCACAACATTACATTATATTAAAACATAAAACTATGCGAAATTCAATTACTGCAACCTAAAGAGTTGTGGATCACTTTGTGGTAAGTAGCTATATTGCATGGATATTTCAATTAGTTGACAACAAAGTAATTAACAAAGCAGACCTTTTAACAAACTCCAGACTTACAAAAGTCACCCACTGTTTTATAAACGAGGCTTGAGAAGTATTTGATGAGAGAAACCTATTCTCTCAAAACCACCCAAATGTTTTAAGTGGTGTTCCTATACATCTGTTATATTCATAGAAAATGGGCATGATTTCGTTGAAGAGTTCACTAGGGTTAAGGGCTTGGAAATAAATCTTTAACTCAACACTACCTCAAAGTATTACATTGTCTCATAGTACTGAAGCATTTTCTAAGGTTCTGGATTGTTGTAGAGATGTGATTGTATTGCTATGTTATATATTTCTGATCACATGATTATGGTGAGGTAATAAAATTTATACATCATTATAAAGTTTCTTCATGCAATAAGAAAACACTCAAATTAAACTCTACTTAGAAAATTATTTAGTGTTATGATCTGACGTGAAAAAACTTATCAAATTGTTTTTTACAAAGCTAATTGAAATGGCAAGTTGGGTTACTAACTAATAAGTCAACCCTTTTGAGAATCCGGGCCTCCTCAAATTTCAACGTGAGATCTTCAATCTTCGAGGGAGCACTAGTGCCGCATGTCCAAAAAGAAACATCCAAGCTAATCAAATGACAAGGATTACCACAACAACTTGCAAAAATAAGACTTGGGGTAATGGTCAGGGCAAAGAAGAAAGTGTATTACCTAGGTCATGACACATGAACATGCCCATTTGCTATTTCTTCCTTGCCTTTAATTGTACTTCCCCCATTCAGATGGATGGATCATGGAACAAAGCCACCATCCCATTTCTTGGGAAATCAGGTAGATAGCTTCAAATTCATGCAGATTGTTGATAGATGGTTTCCACTAATTCAGTTCTCAATGGCTTGGACAGTGAACATTTTCGTGAAAACGGCAATGAGCTTACACACAGTCCTTGGCACTTGGGTGATGAATGGTTAAATATTGGAATTTGCACATCTCATGAGACTAGGTTTAGTGTGGAGTCAAAGAAAACTTTAAAACCACATTTGTCTCCAACTCTGGACTGAGTACAAACATGTAGCTAATGGTAATGGTAGTTGTAGATGAAATTTGCACATATCATTCATATGGAAAAAGATGCATATGGTAGCTGAGAGAGTTACTCCTATTAGTTACTAGCCTATGGTAGATGAGAGAGTTACTACTATTAGGTATTGACTATTAGGGCTGTAGAATTTAAATAGCATTAAATTCTAACTGTCTTGTGTACCGGTACCAAGCCCAGAGTCCCAAGAAATAGAGGTATTATATTTTTTGATGGTTTAACTTTGAAATTAAACGTCAAAACCATGGTTGTAGTTTATAGGACACGTCAAACCTGACCTAGAAAAATTTTCAACCACCATCAAATACATGCTAGAATGCAAAATATGTCCTACACGACGTCAAATTCCAGGGTTGATTGCAGGAGAGGGATTTTGTTAGGTCCCTATAATACTAGTGATTACCCCATTACTATTGTAGTTGTATCCCTTATTAATATTTTTTTGCCCCTACTGTCCCCATATTGTCATTATTGTGCCCCATTGAATCCCTCTATTGTTATTTTTGTGCCTTTGTATTATTATTGTTAGGTCAGTTGGGTTATATTGTGACTCCTTAAACTCATATATATAGAAAGGAGGTTTTTTTATTTGAATCATAAAAGAATCATTCATTTTTGTAATGTAAAGGAGGTTACCCCCTCGAAGAGGATGAATTCTAAGTCGTTGATCTATCCTTTTTATCTTCTTGTGAGATGGTCTCATAAAATTTGGTATCAGAGCTTTGGATTCTAGGGTTTCGCTACTCCAAATAGGTCATCGTGGCATTTTCGCTATAACTTTCTTTCTGTGGCATTCAAAAGCGAACAAAATACCCATTTGAGAAGAGATTTCACTAAACCTTGGATCCAAATTTCAATGCTTTTCACACTATATTTGCATAAATATGATCTGAGGAAGTTGGTCTTTTTGCAGACTCTTGAATTACATTCCAAACAAGTGAGCTGGGGAAAATCATCATAACTTTCTCTCTGATCATCGGATTGAAGTTTCATAAGAAGGTATAGAAAGAGGACGGACTGTTGTTTCATGCATATATTTTTCAGAGCCAAAGGTCGAAATAGGGACACGTGGCATGTCGTACAAGTTCGCTCTACTGAACTAGTCTATAATCATGTCACTGTGGGATATTTGGCATAAATATTCCTTCGAGAATCGAATTTGGATCAGATTGGTGGCATTAGAAAGAGGACACAGAGGGCTACCGCAGGTCGCAATTTTAGAACTGGATGATCCAAAGTTACGGAGATACATCAGAGGCAATATCGAGCTCCTACAAAGTGAAAAAAAGTGTGTAGATTTTTTTTAAATTTTTTCTTAAGCTTGGTTTGAAAAATTATTTTGAAGAATTCAAAGGGCATAGTAGAGAATTATTATTGGTAACTGATGCCGCAAGGAAAGAAAATGCAAACACCTAGTAAGAAACCTGAAAGCGCTAGCATGACTCATGAAGAAGAGGAAGAAATGCTACATGATATATCAAAATTACAAGACCAATTTCAAGAAATGTCCTTCTCACAAAAGCTAATAGAAGCTAAAATAAATGGCATGGAATCTAATATAAATGGCGTGGAATCTAAGATGAAGGACGTGGAAGCTAAGATGAATGGCATGGAAGCTAATATGGATGATTTGAAGATAGATTTGACAGATTTTCTACAAGAAATACTTACTAATGGTGAAAGGGTAGTGAAAGAAACTCATGATGTGAACAAAAGAAATGTTAATTATGATTCCTTGGATTCTAATGTTGGATCGAAGACCCACCATATTCCAAAAATCGATATGAGGGAGTTTGATGGCAAAGATCCCGCAACATGGATATTACAGATGGAGCAATTTTTCAATCTCAATAATGTGCAAAACACACAAGAGGTACGTATTGCAACTTTATATTTGGAACCAAATTGGTTTTTCTGGTATCAATGGCTTTGCTCCCGTAAACAAATTATCACTTCGGCAATTTTTACGGAAGAATTGACAACACATTATGAGGATACAAAAAGCAACACCTTTTTTAGCCAATTGATAAGTCTCAAACAAAAGGGTTCAAT
>APFE031169399.1:17340-31762 GCA_000404065.3 Pinus taeda
TAAAGGTCATAAGTGTGCTGAGAAGAAATTATTCTACATAGATTGTGAAGAGGAAGAAGAAAGGGAGCAAGAAAGGTCAAAAGAAGAGGATATACTCCAGGAACAAAGCCTAGATGAAGAACAAATGAATCCGACCATATCTTGTAATGCATTGGCGGGAATTACCACCCCTCAAACCATCTAGATAGAAGGACAAATCAAGAAGAAAAAGGTAATAGTGTTGATTGATTCAGGAAGTACCCACAATTTTATTCATTGTAAGGTAGCAAAAGAATTGAATTGCTTCCTATATCCAGCACTAGAGTGTCAAGTGATGGTTGCAAATGGAGGAACAATAAATTTCTCTGGAAAGTGCCATAATATCAAGTTATCCATGGGAGAATATGTATTGACTAACCCAATGCGTTCCATTCTAATGGGAGGTGTTGATGTTGTACTAGGAGTCCAATGGCTACAATCCTTGGGTACAATAGCTTTTAATTTTCAAGAACTTTTCATGAAATTTTCTACAGAAGGAGAGGAAGTTTAATTAAGGGGTATTGCAGGGAAACCAGGAAAGATAATCAGATCTAACTATATGCCAAAGCTTCTAAAAGAGGAACAAAGAGGTGTAATTGCACAATTATGTTCGCTAGATGTTTCCACATCGAAATCATCTATTTCTCCAGATCTCCAAAAAGTCTTGGATAATCATTCCAAGGTATTTGAGACTCACAAAGGTCTCCCACCTATTCATGATCATGATCATGCTATTCATCTGATTCTAGGAAGTGTTCCTCCAAACATTAGGCTGTATAGATATCCCTATGCCCAAAAGAGTGAAATTAAACGTATGGTTGCACAAATGCTAGAGGCTGGTATAATTCAACATAGCCAAAGATCTTTCTCTACTCTAGTAGTATTGGTGCACAAGAAGGATGAATCATGGCACATGTGTCCAAATTATAGGGAGCTCAACAAGCTCACTATTAAAGATACGTTTCTCATTCCTGTCATTGATGAGTTACTGGATGAATTGCATGGATCAATTTACTTCACCAAGTTGGATCTTCGTTCAGGATATCATCAAATCAGAAGGAAGACTAAAGACATTCCGAAAACAACATTTAGAACTCATGAGGGTCATTATGAATTTTTGTTCGTGCCTTTTGTCCTTACCAATGCACCTTATACATTTCAAGGTTTGATGAATTCCATTTTCAAACCCTTCCTTAGAAAATTTCTGTTAGTAGTTTTTGATGATATACTAATCTACAACAAGTCTTGGAAGGATCATTTTGAGCATGTTGACAGGGTGCTACAACTATTGGAGGAGAAACAATTATATGCAAAAAGATCCAAATGTTTCTTTGGAGTACAAGAGGTGGAATATCTAGGTCATATTGTAGCTCATGAAGGATTTAAGGTAGACCCTAGCAAAATTAAAGCCATCAAGGAATGGAAAATACCCACATCCATAAAGCATCTGCGAGGATTTCTCAGGTTGACAAGGTATTATTGCAAGTTTGTTAAGAATTACGGGAGCATAGCATCACCTATAACAACATTATTGAAGAAAGATTCATTTTCGTGCAATCCAGAAGCAAAAAAGGCCTTCGAACATCTTAAAGAGGAAATGTGCCAAACACTGGTCTTAGCTACACCAGAATTCACAGAAAACCTTTATTGTGGAATGCGATGCTTCAAGAAATGGAATTGGTGTTGTTTTAATGCAAGATGAAAGACCCATTGCTTTTGAAAGTCGTCCAAACAAGGGAAAGTTTTTACAAAAAGCTATTTATGAGAAGGAAATGTTGGCAATACTACATGCACTTAAGAAATGATGACTCTACCTAATGGGAAGACACTTCAAGGTAAAAACAGATCATGATAGCCTTATATACTTTTTAGAACAAATATTATCCTTTGAAGAGCAACAAAAGTCAGTCACAAAGATGTTAGGTTATGACTTTGAAATCATATACAAAAAAGGGAAGAAAAATGTGGTGGCAGATGTACTCTCAAGAAAGGATGATGATCTTGAAGCACTGTTGTGCGTCATTTCTATTATCCAACCAGATTCGATAAACAAAGCAAGGGAGGAATGGAAGAATGATGAAGAAGTGTGGGCACTTATTCAAAAGTTACAACAAGATTCCTGTACATCTTATACATTTAGCTGTCAAAATGATTCGTTATGGTACAAAGATCGCTTATACCTATGTAAGAATTCCCAACTCAAACAAAAAATTCTTATGGAAATGCACACTTCTCCCTTAGGAGGGCACTCAGGATTTTTAAAAACTTACCATAGGGTTAAGAGGGAATTTTTTTGGGATGGCCTTAAATCAGATATTCAAAAGTTTGTGGCGGAAAGTTTAGTTTTCCAACAAAATAGAGTTGGAAATATTAAGACCCCGGGTCTATTACAACCTTTATCCATTCCAAGTCAACGTTGGGAGGAGGTTTCAATGGATTTTATCGCAAGTTTACCCAAGCCTGAGGGAAAGAGTGTCATCATGGTGGTAGTTGATAGACTTACCAAGTGCGCACACTTTTGTGCATTATCACATCCATTTAAAGCCAGTACAGTTTCTACTGCATTTATGGAAACAATTCAAAAGCTACATGGAAATTCAAAGATTATTATAAGTGACAGAGATCCCATTTTCACTGGAAATTTTTGGACAGAATTATTTTCTTGTCTTGGTACTCAGTTAGCTCATAGCTCATCTTATCACCCTCAATTTGATGGGCAAACTGAGATAGTAAACAAATGTTTGGAAGGATATCTTCGTTGCTTTGTATCTGATAAACAGACACAATGGGTCAAATGGTTGCCTCTGGTGGAATGGTGGCATAACACTTCCTTCCATACAGCAACAAAAATGACTCCATTTATGGCACTTTATGGGTATCAACCACCATCCATCACATCATATTTAAGAGAAAATTCTAAGGTTCAAGCAGTGGAACATCACATCGAACATCAACAACAAGTCCTCCAACTCTTAAAGGATAACCTCGTGTTGGCACAGAATAGAACGAAACAACAGGCAGATCAACATCGCAGTGAAGAAAGAAGTTTTGTTGTAGGTGATTGGGTATTTCTACGGCTACAACCATATAAGAAAATGTCCCTAAAGCAAGCTAAGAAGGATAATAAATTATCACCAAAGTATTATGGTCCATACAAGGTGTTGCAAAAGATTGGTACTATGGCATACAAATTGGAGCTTCCTGCAGCTTCTCGAGTGCACCCAGTTGTCCATGTTTCATGTTTAAAGAAGGTTATAGGCGACAAGCTCCTAGTTCAAACAATATTGCCAGAACTTGACGAGGAAAGAAAAATTATATGGAACCAGAAGTAGTCACAGAAACAAGAACTCGACAACTACGAAATCGATCAATTTCGGAGTATCTCATCAAGTGGAAGAACTTATCCGCTGAAGATTCCACATGGGAGGATGAGAATTTTATTTACAGAAGCATCCAGAATCTAAACTCAAGCATTGAGGACAAACACTTTTTTGAAGGAGAGGGGCATGTTAGGTCCCTATAATACTAGTGATTACCCCATTACTATTGTATTTGTATCCCTTATTAATATTGTTGTGCCCCTATTGTCCCCATATTGTTATTCTGTGCCCCATAGAATCCCTCTATTGTTTTGTGGCTTTATATTATTATTGTTAGGTCGGCTGGGTTATATTGTGACTCCTTAGACTCCTATATATAAAAAGGAGGTTTTGTCATTTGAATCATCAAAGAATCATTCATTTGTGTAATGTAAAGGAGGTTTCCCCCTCGAAGAGGCTGAATGCTAAGGCGTTGATCTATCTTTTCTATCTTTTTGTGAGCTGGTTTCATAACAATTTTGGATTCGCCAATGGTGATAGTCGGCACACTCGGAACCTCGCTTCAGTAGCTTGGGTGATTTATTATCCAACTGGTCAGTTGATGGCATCAAATACTATGGCCGAGTATACTTCCGCCATTAATATACTATCCAAAGCTATTTCTTATGGAATCAATTCGTTGGTAGTCTATCTTGATTCACAACTGGTAGTGTCACAAGTGAATAACATCTATCAGGTTCAGGATCCTTATCTATATCGCCAATATTTGAGAGTGAGGGTGTTGCAAAGATCATTTTTTTTTATTACTTATTTTCACATTCCACGATCTAATAATTCATTAACAGATTCTATCACTAATCAAGCTTTCGATTGGCACGTCATTCATTCATCAAGATAAAATTAAACATCAAAAGTTAGAACTATATATATGTATATATATCATAAAATCACCCGGATGTACATAAGTGTGTCCAAAATAATATGCAAAAATTGGGACTAAAATGCCCATAATCATGTCCAGACTATCTATGGCCCGGCTCAGGCTGAGCGGCCAAGTATGTGACTACAGCATTAGCCACATGCCTAAGAGTCCAAACCCAATCTCGCGGCATTCCAACCACGTGACGTTGCATCTCCACAGGGAGATCCTCTACCGCCACCATCAATACTCGGCGAGTCAATCTCACCAAGTTTTGTTGAACAGTGTATAGGACCCGCTCTGTACTGGCAACCACCTCTTCAGCACCTCAGTCGTGATGTCCATGCGGTGGGAATCCATCTAGTCACACTGGCCCAATATCTGGAAGATGATATTACATTAGTCATTTGAATCCCATCAAAAATATTTTTAAGTTCATTTTCATATTTTAAAAATCATAAAAATCATAAAATCAATAAAATATTTGTTACCTATATCTCCCCATGTCGCGCTTGGTGGTAATGCCAGATTAGGATATCCTCGGAAGTCCAAGCCGGCATAGGGGTAATCATCCACTACGATGATTTGCTACTCCCACCAAGAGAAGAAATCGTCATCAAAAGATGTCCGTGGTATCTCCCCACCTCCTAGATGTTTCATCAGATCCGCCCACCTACCCATCTGTGGATCTTGTGGGCTGCTGATCGGAACTGGTACTCTAGGGCGTAGCGCTAGGACTTTCTTGAAAAAGAAGGAGCACAGAATAGTCCCATACCCAAAGTTTTTGGTCTAGCCCTTTTTGATAGATGATAGCTGGCTCTTCAAGTTGGTGAGAAAAGGTGTACACCAATCAAATATTGTGGTGAGATAGTCTAAAACCAAGCTCATGGCAAGTCGTGAAGCCTGGTGTAAGGAGGCTGATCCATTCACGCTGGCTATAGTGAACAGGATGATCCTCAATGACAAACTCTCTACATGCTTGATTGGAATCTAGCTTCCAATCTTTTCTGGATGGCCCGGGAAGTATATATGCACATAGTCCTCTATAGAAAGGCTACCTCGTGAATGGCCTATAGAGTGTACTACCTCTCCCCTCTAGGAAAGGCCTGTGATAAAATAGATATCCTCAATCTCTATCTTCAATGGAATTTAATCAATCATGAATGAATCATCCTCGATACTCCAGTAGTGAATGAGCATTTTGAGCAAGCAGGTATTTGCCTTCATATTTGGCATTTTGAAAATTTTTAAGAAATCGCATCCTCTCAGTGCATCTAAGGCCTGTTGATCATTCATAACCTCATCATCAACAGTGGCATCCTCCCTTTCCCTCCAGGTGATTGTCATCCTGAGAGAAAAACAAGTTTGCACTGTTAGTTTTTTGTTTTGAAATCATAATGGCATATACGCGGGTATGTTTTATACTCAATCGCATCTAGGGCCTACGTATACATAGGTTGCATATAGCCAACCCGTGTACAAGCTGTGACAAATGTTTTTGACATAAATTCAATGGTGAAACCTTAATTAAAATTCTTAAAATCAATCACAAATTGATGCAAGCCAAGTTTGGGAGTTACCTAATGATTTTGAGAAGATTTGAATGGTCAGATTCGGCAAGGGGCAAGCTTGCTTCTTTTTATCCACTCCTTGTGCTCTCAACTCAAATGGTAACAATTGTGAGTGAAAAAGTCATTTTATAGACTTTGAAAATGTCAAAAAAATTTCAAAATTTGATTTTTCCCTCTCATGTATCTTTTAACTTGGGAGCTTGAATTGTTAAGGATAGGTTGTTTTTTAAGGACTTTTTGGACGCTTCTTCGAAGATTTCAATTCGGTTCCATGACTGTAGACCCGTCATGGCAGATATTGTTTACTTACTGATATATAGGTTAGGGAAGCCACTCTTCCGTTGCATTTTGCATAACTAGCCTTCATCTCTCGATATACTTGCCATAGGGTCAATCCCATCGTGTTATGGTTCGTAAACCATCTTCACTCGTCGATTTTTTCAAATCATGAGACGATGGTAGAGCCATCCTTTTCATGGGCATCATAGTTAGCACTTCACTAACATTGGTTGCCCATGCTGCTTCATTGAGTAGGCTCAGGAGTCCTCTGTAGTCCCGCCATGACTTATGCATTGAAGACTCATTCCTCTTTGCTTCTTCGCTTCATTCTGGCCTTATACCCTAGAGGCTCCTTTGTGTTGAGTTGTACTACTGCATTGCATTTTGACCATTTGCACCTTTTGGCCTTGAGCCGACTTCATTTGGACTCATGTTTAAGCCACTTTTTGACCATGTCCTCTGCAAAATCAAACTTGCAATCCCTTCACTTTTGCAACTTGACACACTATGACCCGTGGAAGGAACATACGTTTGAGTGTCTTTGACCAGTTTTCACCTCCTTACATTGGGCATAGGATTGTTCTAATCCCAAGAACTAGATCATCTACTTCACCGACACTCGTTCTTTCCACTGTACTATAGCATTCTTTTATTCTTTTTCCAGCTTAAAGAAAAAGACAAAAAAAAATTATATATTCCAAAAAAGAGCAGGAATGGGACAATATTTCCATTTATTATTGGCAACTAGAGTCAGTCATGTCACCCTTGAACAAAGCACTCCAAATAAAGTCTCTCCTCCATTGGGCAAGATTTAGTTTGACTTAGGTATGCCTTAACCTTGTTATTGAATCAGTTCTCCTCTGATTGGTTATCTCTTCCAATCATATGGAGAGTTTGTTCGTGCCTCCTACATGACAAGCTTATACAGAGTTATGATATGCTACCACAAGGTCATCATTTGAGTCGTGCTTTTGTTCAAGGGAAGTAAGCCTGATTCGGCCACTCTGCGGTGTCTCTTGACTCATTTTTCAGTCGGCCATCCCTGATTGTCAGTGTCTTGTCTATCATCACTTCAGTTATATTGGTCCTTTACTCGTGCTGGTTTGAGAAGGTCTCCATTGACTTTTTGCTGGCGGGTCTTGTCCTTATTGACGACGACATCTTGCTCTGAGGATATGCCTAGAGCCACACCCTGGCCCTATTTTCATTATTGATAGGTCACCTTGTGCTCAACATCGATCAGTATCATAGGTCCTTAATTGAGTGGTTTCCCTTGTGTTCGATGTCAGCTTACATTATCACACATTGGGATTCATGCAATACCCTGGGTTCCCTTTTGACCCTATTGGTGGATACCTCGCCTCTGTGTCAGCTTTCATTATTGGTTGGTTGAGAGGCTTTCTATCGTGCACTAGCTACATCTTGTGTACCCTGGAAACGTGATTCGGTTGGGTTACTACATCTTTTTCGTCCGATTCCTTCCACATTATTGGCCTATGGGTTACACTCGCGCTAGATTGATGAAGGATGCCTTAATTCCTTCCTTCTAGGAGATCTTTCCCCATCAACTATGACTCATTGCTCTGGGGCAAAGGTCTAGAGTCCATTTGGCAGTACCTTGGGGTTTGCAGTCATTAGTGGCAGATCCTTCGCTATCGAAAGTGGGAAACCATCATTGTCTCCTGATCGATAGATTCTTCCAGGTGTTTGACTTTAGATCATTTATTCATGCTTGTTAGATTTCACTGGGGTACCTTGACTCTCATTATCATTATCGATGAGTAGTCTCGTGTTTTTTAACGTTATACATCAATGAACGGCAATCAAACGATTTATCACATGGTCAACTTCAGCTCATTCATTCCCATTGTGTAGAAATGTACCACGGCAGTCGGTGAAGACCTCGGGTTACATTAGCATTCATTGGTTCACTTGACAGTTGCTCTTGTTGCTGCTAGTTGATACCTTTCCACCTTATATGTTGTAGTCATTCATGGCGACATTTTATATGTTGGCATCCAAGTTGCAATGTAGTACCATCTTATTCCATCATGTTCATTTGTTACTATTGGGATCAGTTTTTGACATCAGTGATTAGCTTCATCTTTTCATTGATCTTCTTATATGTGATATTCAAACATGTACTTGTTCGACCGTGATTAGATGATCCATTATGTATTTCCAGTCTCTTGTACTTGTATACTTAGCGGATCAACTTGTGCTTGATATGCGAACATGATTTACTTTCTCTGAGTAGGGGTATGCCCGCCTTAGACAATGTTTCTTTCTGATCTCCCTTTGTGGCTTGGCAGGCTGAAATCTGGTGAAGTCCTTCTCAGTTTTTGACAGGTTTCCTTTCCATGTACTTAATACATTTCGGCCATCACGTACCCCTTCTGACCTCATATATTAGGGGGCATCTATTATAGCTCCAAATATCACCCTTGATATTTGTGATGCTGCATTTATGGCCTAGGGAAACCCCTCCTTCTAGACTTGGTCCAAATACTTAAAAATTAGTGTTTTACTCCCTGTACACGACATTGCCTTGAGCTAAACGCGTGTGTACATGGGTAACTGTATACCCAATCAGCGTATATGTCTTAAAACACTTTAAAAAATTAAATCTCCTTAATTTTGGGCAGAGATCACAAGTTTTACCTGTTGATTACCTATTAGTGCCCATGGCCCCAACTGTTCTCAATGATTCCCAACTAAAAAACTACTTTGTGAGAAGTATAAAAAGGCTTCAATGGGAAGGCCTTAAGGAGGAGAGAAGAGAGAGAATTACTTTGCTGAGATTGTCCTTGATCAAGTTTGAAGACCCCTGTGCTTCTAGCACTCCCCCCACTACAAGAAACCCTTGTTTCCTTGAGTTTTGATGTCATTTCACTAGTTGAGATATCCTTGTGTGAGTTATGGAAGGAGCCTTTTGGAGACTTGGGATTGGATGGACCCAAAGGATGGTTCCACTTGGAGCCAGCAAGAGGAAGATTTAGGTGATACCATTCCTTGCTTTGTTTTAGTTATCTGCAATAAATAAACATTTGTCTTGTTCCCGAAATCAATCTTCTTTATGCATATGATGTTATTGATGACATGTTTCACTTCTAGAAGGGAAATCCTGTGAGCTTCGATAGAATTATCACCAACCCCTAGTGCTTCTAACCCTCAAATGTCATCATGGAGGTTTCGTAATAGCATAAAGAGGATTGGTTTAAAAAACATAGCTAACTCTTAATACAAGTAACATATGCAAATTTTATATCTAAAGTTTGGTTAGGTCAAGATGATGTGTTCCTTATAATTTGAATTGGCCATCTAATGAGAAATTGTAATTTATAAGTATTGTTGTAAGGCTGCTTATGCAAATTTTATATCTGAAGTTTGGTTATGTAAAGTTGATGTGTTCCTTTTGCTGGCTCATTGAATAGTTGCTTCAACTTGGCTAGGTTTTGTTTGGTGAATGCATACATAAAAGCACAGATTATTTCTTTAGTTGTAACCCTTAAATGTGTGTCTGATCTCAATTTGACAACCTTGGTTGAATGCATCGTGTTTGTGGATTTAGAGAGAGATTTTGATACAAAAAGAACCTTGAATTTAAAAGAAGCTCCAAAACCTGTTGTGCTTGTCAACAACCGCCGCCCCCCCCCCTGCCCCATTTATTAACATTAGTAGTAAAATATTACTTTAATAATGGGGACCCTTTCAAAAAATGTATATACCCAAAAAATCAATTCTAGCATGTAGGTATTTCTTTCATCTTTAGAATAAATCAAGATATCAAACAAAACCTCTAAAGCCATCAAAATGCTAATTTTTCGTATTTAGCATTAAATGCATCACAAACATACCTTTCTAACCCACAACGATATACGATGAAACAATAAAAAAAGTAAATCTATATTCGAAAAACGGTCATAATTTTAGAAATTCCTTAAAGCTTATTTAAAAATCTAAAAGTCTTGCATCGCAACATCGTTGTTTATAAAAGACTTCTCTTAAAAAGCTACCCTGAAGTATTGCAATCTGCGAGATTGCGATCTCTGAAATTGCGATGGTATAATAGCTTTCTCACATTGCATTTCAATCATACGACACAAGCCTCAACCTATTATATGCTGATATTGCGAAATGCGATCTCGTCTTGGACCCACCTCTTAATATTTCCACCAACACATGCGGAGGTCCATTATTCATTAAAGAAGAGGCCCAAAAAGTAATGACATGTGTTTCTCACATCTTGCATCTCGCACAAACTCAAAAAAGTGGTAAGTTAAACAAAAAATGAATTATGTGATATAGCAATCTGCGATATTTCTTTGCAAATCGCAAATCGCTATTATCGCAGTTTGAAGGCTCACCACCCTAGGAGATTGTTTCCTGATTTACGATGTGAATATTTATGGACATTCAAGTTAAAGGATAACGAATCATTAATGGTCATTTATGAAGAAGTAACTGCATTTTGTGTGAAAGGCCATTTAGAGTGATTTGATATCTTGTTACGTGATTTCAAATAAAACACCTTTATCACCTTTACTGGTTTTCTTCATCGATTCATCCCTATGTTTAGTATCATTTTTATCCGATAAACTGTTCTTCTTGAAAATTTCAGGAAACAACCGCAGAACAAAGTGCTGAAAGCAATGGTGAAGAAAGGGAAAGCAGTTGCCGCTGAGAAGTCAGAATTAACTCCTTTGTTCACAAATACTACATGTAATAGGGAAGCAGGGATGTCTACATGGGAGAGTATGTATTAGTTACTGGAGGAAGAACAACCAAGGATTCTAGAGACAATGATTACAGTTGATGGGCATGATTCCTCTGATGCTTCCATAAATGAACTTGTGTGCTCATTTTTGCACCGAATAGTTGCGCGACCGAAAATAATCCTCTATATCGACATGGTTAAGTGGATTATTGATGACGTTCAAAAATCCAACAGAGAATTCAAAACAGGAGGCCAGGAAGTTATAGGATATTTCACTCTAGATAACCTAAGGCTTTTCTTATCTTGCCAGAGCCACAGGTTACCTACAATAGGCAATTTGTTGAGAAATTTGTCAAAGAAAATGAAGACCTGGTGGACTACACAAAGAATTGGTCAAATAATGAAGAAATAATCAAGAAAGACAAAAATGGTATGTATGCCACCACATTTGTTTGTTCCCCTTTCTGTTTTGATGTGACTATGATCTGAAGACTATTTGGCAAAGCCAATAGTAACAAATTCTCCTTAGAATGGTTGCCCTTAATAGATGCAACTATTAATGCAACAAAAATAGATTGGGCACAAATCTTGTCTGATAATTTAGCTTAAGAAATTATAGAGTATAGAAGGAAAAGGAGTATTGCTTCGAGGGTTTACCCTCCGTTTTTTATGTGTGCTTATGTTATGGATGCTATTTGTTTTGGTTCTAAATTCCCTCTTATGGGGTGGAAGTGGACTATTCAAGATCCATTTCCTATTCACATCTACCACAAAGATATGTGGGAATATAATTTTTAACCACATTTTTTCAAGATTTTTCATGGGGTTATTCTTCCCATCCATAAACGAATCTATAACTGAGATGCCCCCAGATTCTCCCAAGAAGCCGAGATAGACATCCTCCTAGTAGCACAATGGTTTGGGGAAGAGACATTTGCATATATCAGAGTGTTTGTCAACATCGCCTCTCCCCATGTTCTCCCTTTCTATGTCCCTGATAAATTAATGGCTAGAGAGATAGCCTATCAGACATGCAGTCAAGGAGGGATGAGAAAAACACTGAAGGAGTCAAAGAAGGCAATTTGGCCTCAATTTCCTGTATCATGTGGTGTTTTTTCATATTACATGACCTTGGACATGAGTTCAGGGAAGTAGATAATATGTTGTCTCTAGAACTACCTAAGTTCCCCAGAAGACAATACGACCCATTCGGTATTGTCAAGGATTTTACCACTATGGTCAAAGTAAAAATATCTAGCCATGAGACAGACCCATTTAATGATATTTTCTTACAGAAGAATACCTTCAGAGAAGTGAAACATATGGCACATATACTTTTGATCGAGAGGGTCTTGAGACATTTTATAGCTACAGAGAAAATAAGTTATCAAAGGTCCCATTGGACCAATTGTTAATTGAACCAATAAGGGAGCCAATCCTTATGTAAGCATAGATGGTGACTCCAAGGAAAAATATAAAGCCAATTCTGGAAAGGTATCTGAGAAGTCTTCAAAAAATAAGAAAAGTAAGAGCAGGGAATCAATCTAGGATACAACCCAGTCTACAACAAAGACAGATGAACAAACTTCAACCATCAAGCAAACTGAAACCCACACTCCCCCTATACAGCTAATAAAGCCTCTAGTAATTGATTTGGAAGAGGAGTGGGATAATTTCAACAGAAAACTCAAAACAGAGGAACAAGCACCAGAGACACAAATGACACCTCAAGAAACAACTCCAGAAATTATAACAGGGGGAACTATGAATACTCAAGAAATAGAACATATTCTCGTTACCCCCACCTCTGAGATTATTTTATGAATAGAATAAATTCCCCTTCTTGATGTATTTATAGCCCATAGCACAAGGCCATTGTTAAGAGACAGAAAAAGAAAAGAAAATTGGAATCTATAATTGCTACCACTCTAGACAATGAGCCGATAGATGTCCTTTGGAAAGACTCATCCACTGACCCATCGGCCAACCTCACTAGCCTCTTGCAGTTCACAGGTGCATAAGCTATGGAAACCATTGAAAAAGTAGCAGAGATACAACTGTTGCTTAAAGAAAAAGAAAACAAAATTTTGTCACTAGAACAATAATTACAGCAAGCCAAAACCAACCAACAAGCAGAAATACAATTGGCTAAGTTACAGCAGGAGTTCCAACAAATGCAAATAGAACATCAAAGCAGCTTGGCAGGTAAGGAGGAAAAATACAAAGCATAACAGATCTGCATAAGGATGACCCAAAGATCGATCGGTTTGTCACCAAAGCACCCAGCCTCAACTCCCATCTCACACACCAAAAATAATTGCTATACCAAAAAAATCTCGCAGTGGAACTCTCATTGTGAAATAAGCAACAAGTTAGCGAGCCAAGTTGTGGAATTGCGACTGGAATATGATGAAATTCTTAAAAAGGCTTTAGATTTCATAACTTGGCAAAATTCTGAGAATGGGAGAAGAGCCGACATGCCCAAACTAGATGAATCACATGAGTGTTATTGGGAAATCTAGTGTCCACTCGGAGTTGCTAGTCCCAATAAGACTGGTAGCTATCTTAGAAACCAACAAACTAAAACTAGTTTTGCTTTCCTTTATGAGAAGTAGATAAGAGGGGAATAAAGGACACCAACCTCAGTCTTGCGCTTGGTTCCTCGCTTGGTTCCTCTCCCTTCTGATAGATCTTCGCCGATCCTTCTTCGTCTACCCAGCTTCAAAGAGCACCTGTGGAATCAAAGCAGCATAATACTATCAAAGAAAAAAGATCTACAATCATAAGCAATACAGGGCCAGATATGTATTGACCACATAAATGCATATATCATAAAACATACAAGAATGTGGAGGAAAACTTGAATAGCTTTATTAATATCAAGAGTAGCAAAGAGGATTACAACCAATTGTTCTGACCCAACGTCATCCTCTCAGCATGAAAGCCCTTCTTCACCTCATGAAAAGCTTAGATCACCCAACACTATGATGTTGCACCAGGAAACCAACAACACTTCCTTAGAAGATACAAGATTCCAACCCGACATGCTTTAGGGGGCAACTGTTATAGACAATTTTGGGCACTGCAACCCCAATCATACATGTCCATAAACCAAGCGCTCCTAAGTCCCTAAAAGTGTTGCTTCACACCCTAAAGGATCAAGGTCAGCTGATTACATCATCTCCTAGAAGTTCTCCATAGAAAATTGCTCAGAACTGGTCAAAACTGGACCATACAGGATGCCCAGTGCAGAGGGTGCGATGCATCTCACCTGCTCAATGTAAAGGGTGTGATGCATACTGGAAAGCCCTTCTGTAGGGTGCAATGGGCTAGAGTGGACAAATGGCAGAGACAGTTTGCAAGGTGGATGATCATGGAATCTTCCAGAAACTTCTCCTGTGACACTTGCCTCTCTGAATTCGCCCAGGGATGAGTAATAGATCATCAATCTCCAAGTGGAATCAAGAACTATCAGAGAGAAGACACTAATCAAAATCCCAGAAGCTGACTCACCCCCCTCCAATCATCTATATATGGATCCCTCATCCCAGAGATCCAAAGGCTGGAATTTTGCATCTTGTAAGGAAGTGATGTTGGT
>APFE031169399.1:35861-94302 GCA_000404065.3 Pinus taeda
ACATTACTCTAAAGAGTGAGGAGACAATGGCTCCCATGCTATAAATATAGTCACGCCTAAGGAGTAGATTATAGTCTAGAGGTCCTTGGACTACCATTACGTTCATATAAATGGTTTTCCTTCTCAAAGTAATAGGCACATTTGGAAGGATCCCTAACAGTCGACTGGTTCCTTTGTTGAAGCCTGTCAGATTTCTCATTTCAGGTAGAAGCGATGGAGAACCAAGCACTTTCCAAGCAGTTGAGGAAAGGATACTCACAGAAGCCCCTTCATCTATGATAGTGTCAGCCATGACCATTTTGTATGCTTGTACAACGATTCGGAATGGAACATTAGACGGTAGATGGGGTCTACCTAGTAGATTCCAATCGAAGGAAACGACTAGGTTGCTTGGAGGTGGGACCGAATAGACGACCAAATATGACCCTGACGAACTTCCTACCTATGGTAAAGGAATGGGTAGATTGCTCCCATGTTCATTGGATTCTATGTTTACGAAAAGAATTTGAACGGTGTCGTTCTCATTCTCTTCAGTGACTGTATCATCTGAAGATAGACCTTCTGAAGGCAAGACCGGGTCAACTTCTGCCTCGACCTTTTGACTTTCATCTGGTGTGGATTCCGAGGGTTTATCTTCAATGATAGATGCTTTGATCGACCACAATGGCATGTCAGTCGGATTTTCAACCAGTGATGGACTCGGTAAGAGTTTCTTATATCCAGGAGGAATTCGTAGCGATGAAGCTTGACGGTTATCCAAAACTCTTTTAGCTTCATCTAGGAAGGGACAATGATGGACGACGTGATTGCCTTCACACAGTTTACAAGGAAATTTACATTTCCTTTTCTGTCTAGATACTTCGCTTTCACTAGTTGATGGTGTACTTTCAACATGATTAGAGGTTGATGACACCAGATTGTGCAAACGAGGAGACCAGTCCCTTAAGATCCGAGGGATATAAGGACAATCTCGATGATAGTGGTCTCCTTTGCAAATGACACATGGAGATTTAGGCTTGGACGGTGCAATGTGCGGATTTTTGCTAAACGATGCATGGTTGCCCCTTTTTTCCTTTGGCTCCTTCTTCTTTTTTCCTTCTTCTCCTTCCCCTTCTTCTCCTTCTTATTCACTTGATTTTCAGTTTTACCAGCTTCATCAAGCGAAAAGGAAGGAGGAGAGGGAGAAACGGATGAAGTAGAAGGTTGGGGGGTAACTCTACTATCATCTAGTTGCTGACTTGATTGTTCAGGAATCGCGGTATTCTGAACGATGGAGGTCGAGAAGAGCCATATGGGCAAGCCAATCGTCAATCCTGGAAGTGACAATGTGGCCATATGGGGTGCGCCAACATCTCCCCAAGAGGAGAAAGGATTAAGATTTCCTCCAAGGCAAAATCCCTGGTTGGTGGACTCCATTTTTCTCAACCTAAGACCAATAAGGGAACAGTGATGTTATGCCGATTAAAATAAATTTTAGATGCTTTGACACAACTTGTTTTTTCAATTTTTGAGAGTCGAGAAAAAACAAAAGATGACTCTAGTCGCCTTCGATTTTTAATGAGCCTAAAGTGACAAGTGCTCAGATGGACCTTTTCCTTTAAGGAGTGTGAAAAGGAACGAAAGAGACTACTCTAGAAATCTAGACAGAGGGATTACCAAACCAATTGCAAAACTGTAGAATACCTTTTATGGTACGACAGTCAATCTTCCCGAATGCTGTGTTCAGTGCATTGCGATCGATAGGGTGGCAGACGCGGCTTCCTAAGGATAAAGGATATAGCTTATTGTGGTCTCCCAATATATACTTGACGGTACATGGGAGCACAAGTCCGTACTAGCACTTGTTATCTCAAAGAGGAGGAATCACCCAACCAGCAATGAAAGCGTTAGTTACCTGGCTTTACGACACCGAAATACGTCTCTAGCCTAGACTTCTAAATGTTCTGTGTTAGGTTCCAAAGCGTTTTTAGGTTCATTAAATTTATTTTACAGATGATCTTGCTTAGGAAATTTTCCTTTCAGGTTCACTGCGTGATGTAGATATATAATTCCTAAAGTGCAATCTAAGATGATAAACAATCCTTTAATCTTCTTTTTGCAATGAAAATCCTAGCTACTAAGGAAAGAGAAATGAGATTATTTCAACATAAAGCATACAGCACACACTAGATGCATTGTCCTAAATCAAACCAACAAGCAGTCTAAATGCAAATGCACATGCATGTATTTGTTTATCGCTTTCTTAATGTGTGAATGACAAAAGGAATGCTGAGTACAAATCTCAATTATCTTTTCAAAGCGACAGTACTAACAACTTTTTCTTCAAAATACGAAAGGAAGATAACAACGACACTTTGCGATTTCAAATTGAAAAATTGTTTTCGACACTTGAAAAACTACTAATTCAAATCAAATACAAGAGTAACAGTATAATCGACCATCAAGAACAATAGGATTCTCTTCTATGACTGAAAACAACACTTGCAACACTTTCAAAGCAAGAAACGACAGTTTGATTACGCTACTTCTTTGTAAAAGAGAACTGAAAATGGCGCACAATGGAGGCGGAATGCTGGAAAGGAAGGGGGTTTCGACAGTGGTATACTTATCACAGACAACAAAACTCCTAAATAGAGCTGAAGAGAGTGAAAAAAAACCAAAGTCTGAAGGCAAAATTAACCTTTTCTAACCATCGCACCTGTTACACAGGGAATCCAGTATGCATCCCACCTATTGCACATGGGAGGTGTGATGCATACAGACTTCCTTGAAGAGAGAGTGCGATGGTACCAATGCGAGACTTTTACTTGGTCTTTAGTCACAGTTTGTAGCTCAGTTCAGGGATTTAGGCCGAGCAAGTGATGTTCAGTAAATATAAATCACAGGGGTTGATCTAATGAGGTTACTAGAGCCACCACCAGGGCAATTAGAATGTTTGCAAATTTATTGTTCAATTTATAAACAAAACCCAAAGATAGACTAAAGCAGCATTGATCTACTTTGCACTTGCATAGCAAATGCAGTTCGAAGGCTAGCTGGCTTGAATTCAGGCTCTATCTGTAAGTTTATAAAACAAACAAATATAGACAAGCAAACAATCTATTCAATCCCCAGCAAAGTCGCCATTTTGTTATCGGGAAATCTAGTGTCCACTCGGAGTTGCTAGTCCCACTAAGACTGGTAGCTATCTTAGAACTATCTTAGAAACAAACAAACTAAAACTACTTTCGCTTTCCTTTACGGAAAGTAGATAAGAGGGAAACAAAGGACACCAACCTCAGTCTTGTGCTTGGTTCCTCTCCCTTCTGATAGATCTTCGCCGCTTCTTCTTCGTCAACCCAGCTTCAAAGAGCACCAGTGGAATCAAAGCAACATAATACTATTGAAGAACATAGATCTACAATCATAAGAAATACAAGACTAGATACGTATTGACCACACAAATCCATATATCATCAAACATACAAGAATGTGGAGGAAAACTTGAATAACTTTATTAATATCAAGAATAGCAAAGAGGATTACAACCAATTGTTCTGACCCAACATCATCCTCTCAGCATGAAATCCCTTCTTCACCTCATGAAAATCTTAGATCACCCAACACTATGATGTTTCACTAGGAAACCAACAACACTTCCTTACAAGATACAAGATTCCCGCCTCTGGATCTCTGTGATGAGGGATCCATATATAAATGATTGCAGGGGGGTGAGTCAGCTTCTAGCATTTTTGTTAGTTTCCTCTCTCTGATAGTTCTTGATTCCACTTGGATATTGATGATCTCTTACTCATCCCAGGGAGAATTTAGAGGAAAGTTTCACAGGAGAAGTTTCTGGAAGATTCCATGATTGTCCACCTTGCAAACTGTCTCTACCATTTGTCCACTCTCACCCATCGCACCCTACAGAAAGGCTTTCCAGTATGCATCACACCCTTTACACTGAGCAGGTGAGATGCATCGCACCCTCTGCACTGGGCATCTTGTATGGTCCAGTTTGGACCAGCTCTGAGCAGTTTCCTGTGGAGATCTTCTGGGAGATGATGTAATCAGCTAACCTTGTTCCTTTAGGGTGTGAAGCAACACTTTTAGGGACTTAGGAGCCCTTGGTTTATGGACACGTATGATTGGGGTTGCAGTGCCCAAAAATGTCTATAACAATAAGGAGATCTTATTTTCAAGTAGGGGTTCTCGGCTCAAAAAGGCAAAACAGGCAACAGAGGATGTGGCAGCAGTGGCAAACAACGTCATTGAAAGTGTAAATGGAAATTTGCATAGTGCTAATATTGTGGCAGAAACCACCCCTGGTTTCCTTCCGAATGAAAAACAACTTGAATTATAGTGGAAGTACGTAGCAGAAGAAAGAATAGAAGCAATTAGGAAAGTGACCAGGTTAAACTGGGAGGCTTATTGGCAATATCTAGTAAAACTGCATAGCCAATGTATGACCCTGAAATGCCTAATTGTTTCTACTGAGAAAATGGTGCCAGCGCTCATCAATGCCGTGTTTACAGAACAACTAAAAGTTGAAGTCGACCAACCTACACTCCTTAAGACCACGCTAGATATTTGTGGTCTGAAAGATCGAATGCAGGATTAGTCGTTATGCACATTTCTATTTTTGTTTTATTTTGCAAAAATTGAGGTAGGTCGTTTAAACCTCCTCCACATTTTTTGTAATAATATATTTTTAGTTTCATAAGTTAGTATTTAAACCCCTCTCATGCATTTAGAGAGGGGTTCGGAAATTTTATCAGAAACATTCTTTAGAACATGCACTTCTGCTCCCTTTGAGGAAGTTCTAGTGAAATTAATGGAACATGATTTATTTTCTACTTGAATTTGACATCTTCTACTGAAATTGCACTTTTGTACTCTTAAATGACGTTGAATGATTTGAAAGTAGATCAATATTGCTAGAGCACATGAGTGGAACGTATTATAAATGGTACTTTTATCTCTTAATTCTTTTTATTTATGCGTCAAGCAATACATTATCTTCAAGTTATTTATGTATGAAAGTTTGAATTTTAGATTGCCATTATTGCACTACTATATGATGATGATTTATAGTTTATGCTCAATACATGAATGATTTTTATGTGATATATCTCTCATATCGTTTCAGCTAAATTTTTATACGAAATGATCATCGTTAAATGGATTCACTTCTTATCATAATTGAATGATCTTTATTATTAATTACTTTCAGATATCATTTTAGATTGCATATTTCATGTTACTCCTAGGATAGTTATAGTTAGAAAAATATTTTTGATTAGGAAAAACTGCACGTGATTATTATTTAAATTAGATTAGTTTGAGGTTAAGTATTACTCCAAAAATATCAAAAACATCATCCCATTAGCACAAGCATAAAAATAGATTGGGAGACTGGTCCCATCATCCCCAGTTGGAGCCACTATTCCAAACGGAAAAGGAGTTTTCCTAAGTTTTGGATCGGGTGGTTATCCCCCTTATTGAGGCAACGATTTTCAAGCCTTCAACAAAACCATATGATTAGCAAATCTAAAATATCTTAGTCTTGGAGTCTAAAGAGCTGACCTATTTAAGCAACAGGTAGCATTTACAAATACATTGATACGAGGCTTATTGCTCTGTATAACTTAATCAAAGCTCAGACAACGATTGTCTATTCATAGTGGTGGAAGGAAACAGTAGTTAATGATCTGCTTTTGGATTCTTAGGCTTTTAGTGGGATCATGGGGATGGTTCCCATAAGCATTCTTAGGATACTCTGATAAATCTACTTTGTGAAAAAGGTACGGTGTTGAAAGTAGCAAACCTGGATATGAGATTCAACTAGTGGAGAAAGTAATTCAACCTTGTGAACTAATGGAGAATCACCTTGCCATGATTGTTATCGAATCATAGCTCACTTATGATTTTCTGACAGATTATTTCTTTAGTTGTAACCCTTAATTGTGCATCTAATCTCAATTTGAAAATCTTGGCTGAATGCATCATGCATGTGGATTTAGAGAGAGTTTTTGATACAAAAAGAACCTTTAATTTAAAAGAAGCTCCATAGAAACCATATCGTTAGAAAATCTGGAATACCTTAGTCTTGGAGTCTAAAGAGCTGACCTATTTAAGCAAGAGGTAACATTTACAGAGACATTGATATGAGAATTATTGCTTTGTATAACTTAATCAGAGCTCACACGGTGATTGTCTATTGGCAGTGGTGGAAGGAAACAATAGTTAATGATCTGCTTCCAGGTTCTTAGGCTTTCAGCGAGATCATGTGGATGGTTCCCATATGCAGTGTTAGGATACTCTGATAAATCTACTTTGTGAAAAAGGTACGATGTTGAAAGTAGAAAACCTAGATATGAGATTGAATTAGTGGAGAAAGTAATTCAACCCTGTGAGCTAATGGAGAATCACCTTGTCATGATTGTTATCAAATCACAGCTCACTTATGATTTTCTAATGCATGGATATTGCAAGATTTGATCATTGAACATTCTAAGGAGGGTGATATGCAACAAACTTGTTCCAGATTCTTAGGCTTTGAATGGGATCATCTATAGACTTTTCTAGATGGGACAATGCAGGAATTATGTCAACCTATACACTGTAAAGTGCCACTTGGGAACATCTATTGGATAGTTGGAATTGATGAGCTCATAGTCATTACAATTGCTTTTAAAAGAAATAATCTTCTATTTTTCGGGAGATCAGGTGTATATGAGAGCTTTATAGGCACTAACAAGCATCTGAAACTTGCTAATTGTCTTCCAAAGAAACACCACTTGAGCTATCTTGTTTCCCATTTAAAAAATTCAAGAGAATCCAATTCATACAAAAGAAAAATGATGGATTCTATTCTCTAAGGGATGCAATGGAATATGGTGCAAATGAGCGCATTATTAAAAAAAATAAATAAATATATTAAGAATCAATGTTCATAACTATGTTCATATAATGTAGAGAATCGAGAGGCATGAAATAATTAGATAATTTTGAAAGGGAACGTGTATCCTGTCATGATTCATATATCACACCGATGCAATAACATTGTTTCAGCCATAGTTCAACCTGAATATATCATTATGGAAAAATATAATTCCTTATGGATTCGGCAACAAGTGAAATAGTTAGTTGAATCTAAGATGGTGTTCTGAGTCGGCTAACTACAACATGTCACTAACAAAGAAAACCATTCCATTAGCTAGATCTGAAGACTGGCAATCGACAACATTGATGGCATGTTTCACTTCTGGAAGGGAAATCTTGTGTGCTTCAACACAATTCTCACCAACCCTTGGTGCTTCTTACCCTCAAATGTCATCATGGAGGTTTCCTAATAGCATCACTAGGTTATCTCTGCTGGTATTGAACATGTTGTTTAGGATACTCTGATAAATCTACTTTGTGAAAAAGGTAATATATAGTGGGTAATATATAGTAGGCCCTTTGCTGGTATTGAACATGTTGTTTAGGATACTCTAATAAATCTACTTTGTGAAAAAGGTAATATATAGTAGGCTCTTTACCTCTGAAATGAAGTAGAACAAAGAGGACCTATGTCTAGTGCCAAACCTTATAGTTACTTTTCAAAAGAGGATTGGTTTAAAAAACATAGCTAACTCTTAATACAAGTGACAGAAGGAGCTTTAGTTGTCCTTGTAAAGCCCTTTTTCTGAATAGTCATTATATTTGTAGAAAGTAAAAGAGAAAAGTAATTTGACTACTACCTTAGGGGTTGTTGAGAAAGTATGTGTAGACATCATAATTTATTAATTTAGGGACTCCGTAGGAAATCCATGACTAAGGAGGCAGAGGATGTGTTTTGGGAACTACTGGTCAAAGTTTTATTGCTAATTTAGTCCATTTTATAAGTCCCACTACTTAGTGAAAATGATTAAAAATAGTTTGTCTCTTAATTCTGTGACATACAACAACACAATAAATGAAAATTTTGAGGAAATGGTAGTTAATGATCTACTTCCATATTCTTAGACTTTTAGTGGGATCATCTATAGACTTTTCTAGATGGGACAATGCAGGAATTATGTAAGCACTTAATTAAAATGATGGGCATGGGGATGGTTCCCATACGCACTCTTAGGATACTTTGATAAATCTACTTTGTGAAAAATGTAATATATAGTAGGATCTTTACTTTTGACATGGTGTAGAACAAAGAGGACCTATGTCTGGTGCCAAATCTTATAGCTACTTTTTAAAATAGGATTGGTTTAAAAAACATAGCTAACTCTCAATACAAGTAATAGATGAAAATTTATATCTAAAGCTTAGTTAGGTCAAGCTAATGTGTTCCTTATAATGTGAATTGGCTATATGATGAGATATTTTTATTTATAAGTATTGTTGTAAGGATGCTTATGCAAATTTTATATCTAAAGTTTGGTTACATGTCACTAACAAATACAACCATTCCAGTAGCGAGATCTAAAGACTGGAAATCGACAACATTGATGGCATTTTTCACTTCTGGAAGGGAAATCCTATGAGCTTCAACACAATTCCCACCAACCCCTGGTTATTCTAACCCTCAAATGTCATAATGGAGGTTTCCTAATAGCATTGAAGAGTGGCTTCAACTTGGCTGGGTTTTGTTTGGTGAATGCATACTTAAAAACACAGATTATTTCTTTAGTTTTAACCATTAAATGTGCATCTGATCTCATACTTTAGTCATGGAGTCTAAAGAGCTGACCTATTTAAGCAACATGTAGCATTTATAGAGACATTGATACGAGACTTATTGCGCTGTATAACTTAATCAGAGCTCACACAACGATTGTCTATTGGCAGTGATGGATTAGCACCAGTGGAGAAAGCCACTCTATACATGGATTAGGTTTAAGAAGCCATCTAGGAGATGAGTCACTCATTTATGTACTTTAGATTAGAGAGGAATTACACCATGAAAATGGGCTTATCCTTCGCAGTGCCATATTTAGGACAGCCCACACTACCCAGTCACCGTAGTGGAGACGAGACAGAGGGAATCAAACCCAAGCCGAGTTATATCCCCTCATATAAGGTCAGCCACTTGGGTTGGGTTAAGGTAAGTTCCCGACCAAAGAAGGGCGAGGGGTGAGAGTTCAACCATAACCATAACAACCTAGCTCAAAAACTAAAATCGTACACAGTGTAAAATATAAAAACCACCCAATATAAAAACTTTGATAAAAGCACAAAAGCCTTTTAACATCATTCCTATGAAAGGACGAAAAGAAAAACAAAACCCGTTTTCAAATAAATTTTCCATTGCATATAGCAGGATTGAGTTTCAACCATAACTATAACAGCCTAGATCAAAAACTCAAACCCTACAGAGGGTAAAATATGTCAATACAATGTAATAACATAAACAGTACCTGATATAAACCAATGTAGTGGAGCAGTAGGAAAAATAAAAGTGGAAGTGAGGTCACCACTAAATGATTTCTAACTTTATTGTATAACATCAAAAGTAACTTACACGTAGCTGATGTTGCATGGATAATGCTGAATAGAATGAAATGTGTTCACAAAGAATAATTAACAACTAACGCATACAAATGACCTGATTTATGTTAACCTCCATCAAATCAACCTTGTAGGTTAACCAACAAAAATGTCATAGCTTCCCAAAAAAATATCATATTCCCTGTTCAGCACCATTGCTCTTCTTGCTACCTTAGCTGCTGGCTCAGATGTTTACGTTGTTGGCTATTTAATCGTCTAAGCTCCATGACTGTTCAACACTGTCTATTCAGATGATGAGTGAGAAGCCATTAATGCAAGCGCCAAAACAATACCAGGTATTGTTGATTATTTAACCATCTAACCTCCCTGACTATTCAGATGATGAGTGATGAGTGAGTAGTCATTTATGCAAGTGCCTAATGGAACCTTCCCTGCATTGTTAAGGAGGTTGGTTGTTCCAAGCTCAAGATACCAGCAGAGACATGTGACGGGTCTTGACAAGTTCAACAGTGTATATGCGGAGCTCTCTGCCAGAAGAGAAGTAAAAGAGGATATTTTGCGAAAAAGACTAGTTTGCTAAAGGGAATCGAGAAGAAAAATGGTACCTCCGTTTTCATCTTGGTAAACTTTCCATCGCATAGGTTTCATTTTTTCTTCCCTTTCCAATGCCATGGCTTCCTTCCTTCCTTCTAGCATGCTTAAAAAATCACCAGAACCAGCCCCCACCACCTTGATTAGCTTAGTTCTAGGATAGGGTTCCAGGATAGGCAGCATTCCAAGAATCCGAGTAAGAAGCAAAGCCAATGGAAGGGGGTAAGCTTGGTTGATCTAGCCTAAAAAGGAGGTTCTTCTAAATGAAAACTACCTACGCCTGTGCCCACAACCTGCTGCAGAGGAAGTTTCAGAAGTTTTCCTTCCTTTCCTTATATCGTCTACCTATCTATCCTATTCCCTATCTTGATTATCCATCTATCCATCTTGCTTGCCTAGTTGTCATCCCTGTTTCTTTTGTGTCAAAAGCATCGAGCCATCCCATTACCTATCTCTCTCTTCCTGTACAACTATTTACACTTGCCTAGCTCAAGACCACAATCACTTGACCTGATGGGAAAATGGGTGTAACTTAATCTCTCTCATCCGATGGACCACCTCCCCCACACATCTGATCCATCAAATCCATCCGCTCCATCTATCCCAGCAGCTTCCGCCCCAGCTAACAAGTTCTCTGGCTTACCTACCTGCTCAATTGCTTGGGAACCTACTTGATGATAGCCGCTAGTAGCCAGTAGTCCTAACCAGGAGTCATAGATGATAGACAAGAGTTGGTTAGCATAAGAACGAACAACTCTCAGGTAACCTTCTTAGTAAGCACGAGCTACAAGCAATCAGACATTGCACAGGGACCTGACCGTAGTTGCAATGATTTGTAAGGTTCCTACCGAGTTCGTAGATGTTGCTGCAGGACCAAAATGTTGAATTGAATCAAAACTGAGCCTTTATAATCCAGGAAGGGAAGGAGAAAGAGGAAGGATAGTAGAAATAAGAGACACAAGAACTCCATCCACCTGCATCTGCATGCACACATTGAATAACCCAACCTGCAAATAAACCAATATGCTCAAACTAATGCTAGGAAAACTAATGTTAGCATTAGTTCCGTAATCCAAACATTAACTAATAATGAACAGGTTAAAATGAGAACAACCTATGATCCAGCCTCTTCCACCTCGGGAAGAGGCCAAATAAGACGATCAATTGAATGAGATGGCTAATAAAATAAATAACCTCACATGAAATTAAAAACAATTGAAAACGCATGACCAACTAATGTCACAGGAGAAAAAACTGATTACTATAGTCCCACGCCATTGCCAAATGGAAACATACAACACCATAATAAATGAACATTTTAAGGAAATAGTAGTTAATGACCTGCTTCTAGATTCTTAGACTTTCACTGGGATGATCTATAGACCTTTCTAGATGGGACAATGCAGGAATTAGTAAGAACTTAATTGAAATGATGGGCATGGGGATGGTTCCCACAAGCACTCTTAGGATACTCTGATAAATCTACTTTGTGAAAAAGGTAATATATAGTAGGCTTTTTACCTTCGACATGAAGTAGAACAGAGAGGATCTATGTCTGGTGCCAAATTTTATAACTAATTTTCAAAAGAGGATTGGTTTAAAAAACATAGCTAACTCTCAATACAAGTAACATATGAAAATTTTATATATGAATTTTGGTTAGGTCAAGCTGATGTGTTCCTTATAATGTGAACTGGCCATCTAATGAGAGATTGTTATTTATAAGTATTGTCGTAAGGTTGCTTATGCAAATTTTATATCTGAAGTTTGGTTACATGTCACTAACAAAGACAACCATTCCACTAGCGGGATCTGAAGACTGGCAATCGAGAACATTGATGGCATGTTTCACTTCTAGAAGGGAAATACTATGAGCTTCAGCACAATTCTTACCAACCCCTGGTGCTTCTAACCCTCAAATTTCATAATGGAGGTTTCCTAATAGCATTGAAGAGTGGCTTCAACTTGGCTGGGTTTTGTTTGGTGAATGCATACTTAAAAGCACAGATTATTTCTTTATTTTTAACCATTAAATGTGCATCTAATCTCATACCTTAGTCTTGGAGTCTAAAGATCTTACCTATTTAAGAAACAGGTAGCATTTACGGAGACATTGATATGAGACATATTGCTTTGTATAACTTAATTAGAGCTCACATGATGATTGTCTACTGGCAGTGGTGGATCAACACCAATGGAGAAAATTTGCTCTATACAGGATGGGTTTAAGAAGCCATCTAGGAGATGAGCCACTCCTTTATGTACTTCAGATTAGAGAGGAATTACACCATGAAAATGGGCTTATCCTTCACACTGCCATATTTAGAACAACCCACGCTACCTAGTCACTGTAGTAAAGGCAACCATAGACGAGCTGGAGGGAATCAAACCCAAGCCGATTTGTATACCCTCATATAAGGTCAGCCACTTGGGTTGGGTTAAGGTCAGTTCCCGACCAAAGAAGGGCAAGGGGAGACAGTTCAACCATAACCGTAACAACCTAGCTCAAAAACTGAAATCATACACAACATAAGATATAAAAACCACCCAATATAAAAACTCTGATAAAAACACAAAAGCCTTTTCACATCATTCCTCTGAAAGGACGAAAAGAAAAACAAAACCCGTTTTCAAATAAATTTTCCATTGCATATAGCAGGATCGAGTTTCAACCATAACCGTAACAGCATAGCTCAAAAAATCAAACCCTACAGAGGGTAAAATATGTCAACACAATGTAATAACATAAATAGTACCTGATATAAACCAATGTAGTGGAGCAGAAGAAAAAATAAAAGTGGAAGTGAGGTCACCACTAAATGATTTCTAACTTTATTATATAACAAAAAAAGTAACTTACATGTAGCCGATGCTGCATGGATAATGCTGAATAGAATGAAATGTGTTCACAATGAATAATTAGCAACTAACACATATAAATGCCATGATTTACGTTAAGCTCCATCAAATCAGCCTTGCAGGTTAACCAACATAGATGTCATAGCTTCCCAAATAGATGTCATATTCCCTATTCAACACCATTGCTCTTCTTGCTACCTTAGCTGCTGGCTCAGATGTTTGCACTATTGGTTGTTTAACCATCTAAGCTTCTTGCCTGTTTAGTACTACCTGTTCAGAGGATGCGTGAGCAACCATTAATGCAAGCACCAAAACAATACCAAGTACTATTGGTTTTTTAACCATCTAACCTCCCTGACTGTTTAGATGATGAGTTATGAGTGAGAACCATTTTCGAAGCACCAAATGGCACCTTCCCTGCACTGTTAAGGAGCACGGTTCTTCCAAGCTCAAGATACCGGCAGAGACATGGGACGAGCCTTGAAAAGTTCGATAGTGTATATGTGGAGCTCTCTGCTAGAAGAGAAGCATAAGAGGAGATTTTGCGAAAAAGACTAGTTTTCCAGAGGGAATCAAGAAGAAAAATGGTACCTCCTTTTTCATCTCGGTAAAATTGCCATCACGTAGGTTTCATTTTTTCTTCCCTTGCCAACTTCATGGATTCCTTCCTTCCTTCTAGCATGCTTAAAAAATCACCAGAACTAGCCCCCACCACCTTGCTTAGCTTAGTTCCACAATAGGGTTCCAGGATAGGCAGCATTCCAAGCATCTGAGTAAGAAGAAAAGCTAACAGAATGGGGTAAGGTTGGTTGATCCAGCCTAAAAAGGAGGTTTTTCTAAATGAAAACTACTTGCGTTTGTGCCCACAACCTACTGCAGAGGAAGTTTCAGAAGTTTTAGGAACGGAGCCAGTTCCTTCCTTTCCTTATATTGTCTGGCTATCTAGCCTATTCCCTATCTTTCCTATCCATCTATCCATCTCGTTTGCCTAGCCGATGTCCCTGTTTCTTCTTTGTCGAAAGCAACCATCCAGCCCATAACCTATCTCTCTCTTCCTGTACAGCGGTTCACATTTGCCTAGCTCAAGACCACGATCATTTGACCTACTGGGAAAATGGGTGTAACATAATCTCTCTCATCTAGTGGACCACCTCCCCCACACATCCGATCCATCCAATCCATCTAATCCATCTATCCCACTAGCTTCGGCCTCAACTAACAAGCTCTCCGGCTTACTTACCTACTCTACTGGGAACTTGCTCAACTGCTTGGGAACCTTCTTACTGATAGCTGCCAGTAGTTGGTAGTCCTAACCAAGAGTCATAGATGATAGACACGAGTTAGTTAACATAGGAATGAACAACGCTTAGGAAGCCTTCTTAGCAAGCACGAGCTACGAGCAATCAAACATTGCACGGGGATCTGACCGTAGTTTCAGTGATTTGTAAGGTGCCTACCGAGTTCGTAGGTGTTGTTGCAGGACCAAAATGTTGAATTGAATCGGAACTGAGCCCTTGGAATCTAGGAAGGGTAGGAGAAAGAGGGAGGGTAGGAGAAAGATGAGACACAAGAACACCATTCACCTGCATCTGCATACACACCTACACCTGCATCTGCATGCACACATTGAATAACCCAACCTGCAAATAAACCAATATGCTCAAACTAATGCTAGGAAAACTAATGTTAGCATTAGTTCTGTACTCCAAACATTAAATACAAACATTAGCTAATAATGAACAAGCTAAAATGAGAACAACCTATGGTCCAGCCTCTTTTGCCTCGGGAAGAGGCCAAATAAGACCATCAATTGAATGAGATGGCTAATAAAATAAATAACCTCACATGAAATTAAAAACATTTGAAAATGCAAGACCAACTAATGTCAAGGGACAAAAAACTGATTACTATAGTCCCAAGCCATTTCAAGATCGCAACATACAACACCACAATAAATGAACGTTTTAAGGAAACAATAGTTAACGATCTGCTTCCATATTCTTAGAATTCCAGTGGGATGATCTATAGACTTTTCTAGATGGGAAAATGCAGGAATTATGTAAGAACTTAATTAAAATTATGGGCATGGGGACTGTTCCCATACGCACTCTTCAGATACTCTGATAAATCTACTTTGTGAAAAAGGTAATATATAGTAGGCTCTTTACCTCTGACATGAAGTAGAACAGAGAGGACCTATGTCTGGTTCCAAATCCTATAGCTAGTTTTCAAAAGAGGATTGGTTTAGAAAACATAGCTAACTCTCAATACAAGTAACAAAAGCAAATTTTATGTCTGAAGTTTGGTTAGGTCAAGCTGATGTGTTCCTTATAATCTGAATTGGCCATCTAATGAGAGATTGTTATTTATAAGTATTGTTGTAAGGCTACTTATGCAAATTTTATATCTGAATTTTTGTTACATGTCACTAACAAAGACAACCATTCCACTAGCGGAATCTGAAGACTGGAAATCGACAACATTGATGGCATGTTTCACTTCTAGAAGGGAAATCCTGTGAGCTTTGACACAATTCTCACCAACCCCTTGTGCTTCTAACCCTCAAAAGTCATAATGGAGGTTTCCTAATAGCATTGAAGAGTGGCTTCAACTTGGCTGGGTTTTGTTTCGTGAATGCATACTTAAAAGCATAGATTATTTCTTTAGTTGTAACCATTAAATGTGCATATGATATAATACCTTAGTCTTGGAGTCTAAAGAGTTGACCTATTTAAGAAACAGGTAGCATTTACAGAGACATTGATACGAGACTTATTGCTCTGTATAACTTAATCACAGCGCACACGACGATTGTCTACTGGCAGTGGTCAACACCTTTGGAGAAAGCCACTCTATACTGGATTGGGTTTAAGAATCCATATAGGAGATGAGCCACTCCTTTATGTACTTCATATTAGAGAGGAATTACACCATGAAAACGGGGCTTATCCTTCGCACTGCCATATTTAGGACAACCCACGCTACCTAGTCACCATAGTAGAGGAAAACAGAGATGAGCTGAAGGGAATCAATCCCAAGCCAAGTTGTATCCCCTCATATAAGGTCAGCCACTTGGGTTGGGTTAAGTTTAGTTCCCGACCTAAGAAGGGCGAGGGGCGAGAGTTCAACCATAACCATAACAGCCTAGCTCAAAAACTGAAATTGTTCACAGCGTAAAATATAAAAACCACCTGATATAAAAACTCTGATAAAAACACAAAATCCTTTTAACATCATTCCTCTGAAAGGACGAAAAGAAAAACAAAACCTATTTTCAAATAATTTTTCCATTGCATATAGCAGGATTGAGTTTTAGCCATAACCGTAACAGCCTAGCTCAAAAAAATCAAACCCTACAGAGCTTAAAATATGTCAATACAATGTAATAACATAAACAGTACCTGATATAAACCAATGTAGTGGAGCAGAAGCAAAAATAGAAGTGGAAGCGAGGTCACCACTAAATGATTTCTATCTTTATTATATAACAAAAAAAGTAACTTACATATAGCCAATGCTACATGGATAACGCTGAAGAGAATGAAATGTGTTCATAATGAATAATTAGCAACTAATGCCTACAAATGACTTGATTTACGTTAACCTCCATGAAATCAGCCTTGCATGTTAACCAGCACAGATGTCATAGCTTCCCAAACAAATTTCATATTCCCTGTTCAACACCATTGCTCTTCTTGCTACCTTAGCTACTGGCTCAGATGTTTACGTTGTTGGTTGTTTAACCATCTAAGCTCCTTGCCTGTTCAGCATTGCTTGTTCAGATGATGAGTGATCAACCATTAATGCAAGTTCCAAAACAATACCAGGTATTGTTGGTTGTTTAACCATCTAACCTCCCTGACTGTTCAGATGATGAGTGATGAGTGAGCAGACATTTATCCAAGCGCCAAATGGCACCTTCCCTGTGTTGTTAAGGAGCTCTGTTCTTCCAAGATCAAGGTACCGACAGAGACATTAGACGGGTCTTGACAAGTTTGATAGTGTATATGCGGAGCTCTCTGCCAGAAGAGAAGAAGAAGAGGATATTTTGCGAAAAATACTAGTTTTCCAGAGGGAATCGGGAAGAAAATTGGTACCTCCATTTCTGTCTCAGTAAGCTTTTCATCACGTAGGTTTCATTTTTTCTTCCCTTTCCAATGCCATGGCTTCCTTCCTTCCTTCTAGCATGCTTAAAAAATCACAAGAACCAGCCCCCACCACCTTTCTTAGCTTAGTTCTAGGATAGGGTTCCAAGATAGGCAGTGTTCCAAGCATCTGAGTAAGAAGCAAAGCCAGTGGAAGGGGGTAAGGTTGGTTGATCCGGCCTAAAAACGAGGTTTTGCTAAGTGAAAACTACCTGCACCTGTGCCCACAACCTGCTCCAGAGGAAGTTTCAAAAGTTTTAGGAATGGAGCCAATTCCTTCCTTTCCTTATATCGTCTGCCTATCTAGCCTATTCCCTATCTTCCCTATCCATCTATCCATCTCACTTGCCTAGCCATCGGCCCTGTTTCTTCTGTGTCGAAAGCATCCAAGTAACCCATAACCTATCTCTCTCTTCCCATACAGCAATTCACACTTGCCTAGCTCAAGACCACAATCATCTGACTTGCTGGGAAAATGGGTGTAGCATAATCTCTCTCATTCGGTGGAGCATCTCCCTCACACATCTGATCCATCCAATCCATCTGATCCATCTATCCCACCATCTTTGGCCCCAACTAACAAGCTCTCTCGCTTACCTACCTGCTCTTCTGGGAACCTGCTCAACTGCTTGGGAACCTTCTTGCTGATAGCTGCTAGTAGCCGATAGTTCTAACTAGGAGTCATAGACGATAGACAAGAGTTGGTTAGCACAGGAACAAACAACTCTCAGGCAGAGTTCTTAGCAAGCACAAGCTACGGGAAATCAGACATTGCATAGGGACCTGACCGTAGTTGCAGTGATTTGTAAGGTGCCTACTGAGTTCGTAGGTGCTGCTACAGGACTGAAATGTTGAATTGAATCGGAACTAAGCCCTTGGAATCCAGGAAGGGTAGGAGAAAGAGGAAGGGTAGGATAAAGACGAGACACAAGAACTCCATCCACCTGCATCTGCATGCACACCTACACCTACATCTGCATGCACACATTGAATAACCCAACCTGCAAATAAACCAATATGCTCAAACTAATGATAGGCAAACTAATGTTAGCATTAGTTCTATACTCCAAACATTAACTAAGAATGAACAGGTTAAAACGAGAACAACCTATGGTCTAGCCTCTTCTGCCTCGAGAAGAGGCCAAATAAGACCATCAATTGAATAAGATGGCTAATAAAATAAATAACCTCACATGAAATTAAAAACATTCAAAAACACACGACCAACTAATGTCAAGGGACAAAAAACTAATTACTATAGTCCTATGCCATTTCTAGATGGCAGGGACTAGTAAGGTAATCATAGACGATAATATTAAAGGAAAAGATATTTGAAAAAATAAGATGCTAATAGATAGAGTAAAGTAACCATAAAAATTCAAGAAATCCCAAATTGACAATCCTTAGGTCCGAGGTACCTTAGTTCACAAATGAAAAATTAATTCATAGCATGGAATATTAAAAATAAAAATATATAGTTCAAAACCAAATGATACATGAATACAGAACATTAATTAGATCCAAAGGAATGGAAAACTCATCATTAGCTCATAGCAAGTCCACTTTTGGCTTTTTATAATAAAATGTACACTTTTGTCATTTCTAATTACTCATTTATTTTTATGCCTCGGAAAGGTTATATGGAGTAAAGCATAAGATGTAAAATATGAAGTTCTATAAGAAATAAAAGATTATGTAATATTTAAATCTGGTGAAAATTCTTAGTTGGAAAAAGGATAAAATTGTAATTGAAAAGTTGTAATGGCTAAGAAACAGTTTAAAAAAAATAAAGAGAGAATTGGAAGGATAAAGTTACTAACCTTATAAATAAAGTTTATGTACCGAGAGATGAACAAAAGGAAGAGGCTTTTGCTTTAGCTAAAATTTTGCAAAAAAATCTATATTATGATTATGGATTCAACTGTAAACAATTCTCTCTAATTTTATAATTCCCTAAAATATTGTCATAGGTTTTATTTTTGGTTGTTGCAGACTATTCTTATGCACCTTGTGCCATGTCTCACTTTATTTCGTTTTATCTCAATTGACATTTGGTATGGGGCTATGGCTTTTAATTGTGCTTGTAGGCTTTCTTCATTTTGTTATTACTAGTTGTAGATTTCATGAAATCTTTCTAGTTATGAACTTATTCTATCTCAATATTTTGCATTTAATTATTTAGCTTCATCTCTCTCTTTTCTGTCTTCTTGGACTAACTTAAATGATTATATATACATTTTCATTATGCACTTTACTTTTCATGAATTGATTTAAGAATCAACTTTTATAACAAAAGAAATAAGGGTGACCAGGCTTGAATATGGAGGGTTCCCTCTTCCAAATGGTGTGAAGTCTAATTGAGACTTCACCCTAGGGTGAATCCATAGCATTAATGGTGGGACATTTCCTTCTATCAACTGATTATAACCTTCTTCTTCATCAATGTTCTTACCCTTATTAGCTCCTTCTTGAGCAATTTCCAATCTCATAATGCATATCCTCTAACTTCTCCATCTTTTCAAAACAAAGGTTGAGTTTTGCATTAAGGAAAAACATGTTGGTATATAGTGTGTTGACTAAATAGTTGAGATTGTTAACTGACAAGGAGAGATATTGGACAATCTTCCTATTATTCCATGGTTGACATGTTGTAGGTATGTGTCATGGGACCAAAGGGTCCACAAAATAATTTATCCAAGAGATAGCCAAACATGATCAATGTCTTCGAGGGGATCCTATAGAGATGGGTTACAATAAACTATAAAATGTGGTTCACAAGAAAAGTATTCAAGAGTTACACCATTGCAATTAGCATATGTAGAAATGATGATGTAGATTTGCAGTTTCTCATGAAATTTTAACCAAGGTCACAAGACACAAACCTACTCTACTACTCCGCGGAAAGTAATTCACAACCTAGAACAAAATTTTTAGATATGCAATAATAAATAACACATGCAACAAGTATTTTTCCCTAGGAAAACAAACTGCTAAAAATCCCAATGTCTTCTTGATTTAAATCAGAAGAATAGAGATGTATCACAATTGCTTTTCTCAATTGAGCAACAACTTGCAAGTGCATAACCTATCTCTTTTCTCACTGAAAGCAACTGACCTAGACTTAGCCAAATTTTTCCTCTGCTTGAGCTCCTATTTCCTTGTGTTGTTCCTTGAAGAATTAGGCCTTATTATTTAGGAAATTCCTCAAAATGATTGCTCAAATCCTTTAGGTTGATCCTCTGACTACATGCAACATATGTATACTCAAAACTAGCCTACAGCTGGTGTTACATTTCCTTGGAATATCCACCTCAAATGGGTAACTTGAATTATCTGCAAGCACTAGCTATTTTGGTGTGATTGATCAATTAACTGGTTGATCACTGAGTTTGACTAAAGTCCCTCTGCTTAATTGACCTTCCACTAGTTCCTCCAAAAGTTGGAACTAGTTTAACTGAAAACAACTTGAGATAACTAACCTTGATTGCTACAAATTAGTAATCACACATGCAGAACTGAACTCTAACTCCTCTAGCTAGAATTTTCTAAGTAAATTGGGTGACACAAGCCATGTCACACAAGTTAACATCATCCAACTTGTTTGTTGATGTGGAAATTCAAATTTTCTCAATTTAATCAAGGTAAAATCAAATTGAAAATTTCTTGCTGCATTTTTCAACACACCCTCTTAGCAAGAAAGGGATTATCAACCACCCCTATCCTGCACCCATGGAACTCAAACTTCCCTCTTGATAAGGCCTTTGTCAACATGTCAACACCTTGTTCCTCTTTCAGAATGTACTGTAACAACATTATCTACCTCTACACATAGTCCCATAAATGGTGATACCAGATAGCTATCATCGTGAATAACAGGATTCTCAGAGAGCTTGATGCAACTCTGATTATCACAGTAGATCACATTTAGATCCATCATCTGACCAAACATTCCAACAAGTATATTTCTCCGCCAGATCAACTGACATGTTGCTTGACTTGCATCCATGTATTCTGCTTATGCCAATTTGATCACCACAAATATTTTCTTCCTATTGTACCACGAAACAACTACGGACCCAACACTGAAGAATCCATATGATGTACTCTTCTGGTCTGATGGACTGCCCACCCAATTTGCATCTATGAAGCAACATATCTTCACTCCCTCTGTCCGTTTGTACCAAATACCCTAACCATACCTTGGTTCAACTGGTTGACTGCATAGCACATATATGGTCATGTGTTCATTAGGTAGATCAATGAATCCACTACATTTTGATAAATGGTAGCATGTACTTCCTCACATGAAGTTTCATCCTCCTTCCTCCAGTTGGTCATTAGAGGTGTCTCCATGGGTTTGCAACTCTCCATTTAGAACCTCTGTAGTATCTAACTTGCATACTTTCCTTAAGAGACAAACAATTACCCATTGTCTTGCCATAATTCCAAGACGAGGAAGTGGTGCATGAGACCCATGTCCTTCATTTCAAAATATCTTGCAAGGTCCTCCTTGCAAGATCTAATTAGCTATTCATCACCAGTTAAAATCAAGTCATAAACATATAAGACAATAATCAACTATTTACCTTCTACCAAGATATGATAAAGGTTTGCATTTGCTTCACTTTTGGTGAAGCCTAAACCAGTGAGATAGTTATTGATCCTGGTGTACCATGCACGGGGTGCTTGCTTATTGATGTACCATGCATGTGGCCCTCCCATTGGGCCATGTGGCGCCTCCTAGTTGGTCCACCTAAAACCAAACAACCAATAAATTTCTGCCACCCAGGGTTGTACAACCTGCCACATGTCAACACGATATTGGCCCATCTAACCACTATACCTTCCCAATCAACAGCTCAATCAACCCTACGAGTTGACTTTTTACTTGTTTGCCAAAAACTTCGGGATGCAATAACTTTCACATAAGGTATCAGATTGAGGAAATTTAAGCATCATTGGAATTAGAACAATGAGATCTACGATTTGGCACTAGTTTTGAGAGATTTTGAGAGATTTGATTTTTGAGCATATTTTTTCTCCCCTAGATCATTCCTCCCCACTCAAAGCTTTTGGACCACCAAAATTCTCTTTTTTTACTCATCAAGTAAGTGAGGGTACAACTCCCTCACTCTCCCGATCTGAATCCACCTTTCTTTACTCCACATTGCCTTTGGTGAAGTTCTGATTCTCCTATCAAGAATTGAGTCTTCCTGTAACTCATCTAAATATTCAGGAGCAAAATATTCAATAGATGGAATCTGAACATTCTCTTCATGATCATAAATCATTGGTGGCTCATATAATCTCAAGTTTTCCACATTCACAATAGAATAAATTTGCATATAAGGTGAAAAATTTAATCGAAAAGCATTGTTACCAATATTCTCCATGATTTTGAAAGGACCATATATGATTGGCTTGAGATTTTTACCTTCACCTTGAAGTATTTCCTTGTTGATATACATCCAAACTTGATCTCCCACTTGCAAATCATGATCAACTCGAATCTTGTCGTGCCTTTCTTTGTACTTTTCTTTGCTTTTCTCAAGTTTCTCTTATTCTCTTTGATGCACTAGCTGAATTTTTTCAATGAAATTATTGGCCTTGTCCACATCACTATGTCCCTCTACTATAATATCTTTACCAAAGATTCAAATGAGACTTTCGCAAATAACCCAAACAACGTTCAAATGGAGATACTTGTGTAGATGAGTGCTTGTTACAATTGTAGGCATGTTGGATGTAATGCAAAAGCTCATCCCAAAGTTTACGATGCTTATCACAATATCCACAAAGGAGATGCACTACTATTCTATTTACCACTTCTTTTTTGCCATCGGTTTATGGATGAAATGTTGTGCTCTTCTTCAACTTAGTGTACATGAGTTCTCATAAACTTAACCAAAACTTCCCAACAAATCTAGAATCTTGATTAGAAATAATAGAAGTGGGAAACCCAAAGTGAACCCATACATTTTGGAAGAAAACCTTTGTATTATGTTCAGTTGTAACATGTTTATTACATGGCACCAACACACACATTTTTTGGAAATGATACACAACAACATATAAATAATCATTACATTTTCTAGACATTCACATTGCCCCTACAAAATCCATAGAAATATTTTCCCAAGGATGAGAAGCAATGCAACTTGGAGTGTAAAAACCCAATTTTTTATTTTTGGGCTTGCTAGTAGCACACATGAAACATCCCCTTACATATCCCGAAATAGTTTCATTCATGTGAGACCAATAACAATACCTCTGAATTTGTGTAATTGTTTTTCCTACACCAAAGTAACCATCAATAAGAGAAGTGTGGGCTTCCCTTATGACATTGACTCCTTCACCCTATGGAACACATAACTTGCCAAGATGATCCAAAAACTTGTTATGAACATGATAATCTAACTCTTCAACATGATTTCCTTGAATCAAAGTTGCATAAACATCTTTAAAATCGTCATCTTGAGCATATTTTTCAATATAAATTCCATGCATAATTGAAATATTCTTAAGAATGACAGATGCATTAATAATAGGCCTTGATAACATACCAGCAACTTTGTTGCACATACCTTTCTTGTACCTGATTACCAATTTAAATTGTTGTAGGAATCCCATCCACCTGAAATTTCTAGCTTGTATCTTGGTTTGCAATTATAAATATTGAAAAGGTTGATGGTCAATATGAATAATCATTTCTTTACCCATCAAATAGTGCTTCCATTTCTTCATGCTTTGTACCAAAGGATACAACTCTTTATCATAAGTTGGATAGTTAATTAATACGTTGGTAAATGTTTTAGAATGATAATAAATAGGCTTACCATGTTGCATCAAAACTTCTTCCATGGCATAATCACTTGCACTGGTTTGAATCTCAAATGGTTTCTTAAGATCTGGAAGTGCTAGAACTGGTGTTGTACTAATTTTCTCTTTCAATGTGTCGAAGGCTTTATGTTGCTTTCCTCCCCACTGAAAGACTTGTTTCACACTTTTCAAAGCATGTAAAGGTGTTGCTATGAGTGAGAAGTTAGCTATAAATTTTCTCCAATATTAGGTTGCTCCCAAAATTCTCCTAACTTCTGTTACATTGTTGGGTTTAGTCCAACTCATAATGACTTCAACTTTTGAGGGATCAATTTTCAATTCATCCCCTCCTATAATAGGACCCAAATAAACCAAAGAGGTTTTCCAAAATTCACATTTAGACATCTTCAAATACAACTTCTCTTTCCTCAAGACATCTTAAACTTGTTTCACATGCTTGACATGTTCTTCACGAGTCTTACTGAAAATCATAATATCATCTAAGTAAACTATGACAAAATCAAGGAATGGTCTCAACACAACTTCATAACTCTCATGAATTTCTCAAGTGCATTGCAAAGCCCAAATGGCATAACTAACCATTCAAATAAACCTCGTTTTATCTTGAAATCGGTTTTCCAAATATCATCTTCAAAAATCCTTATTTGATGATAACCACTTCTCAAATCTTAGTGAAGTAAACACCATTCTTTGACTAATCTAGCAAATCATCAATGCAAGGAAGAGGATAGTGATCCTTTACCATGATTATTTTCAAAGCTCTAAAATCCACACACATGTGCCATGTACCATCCTTATTTGGAACCAAGAAAATAGGAGACCCACAAGGATATGTACTAGGCCTGATGACCCCTTTTTCAAACAGCTATTGAATTTTCTTATTGATCTCTGCATTCTCCAAAACTGAAACTTGTATATGCCAATGTTTGGAAGTGGTGAATCCTGCTGCAAATGAATCTCATGTTGGATTCCTCTTTTAGGAGTAAACCCTTCAAGTTCCTAAAACATCTTGTCATAAGTGTTAACAACTTCAACCAAATCATGATTATTTTATAATCACATCCTATGAAATATTCAGATTCATCAGTATCTTTAGCTTTAATCATCAACAATACAAAAATTCTTACTAGCATTTACAAGCCTTTTCATCTAACCAACACTTACAAGAGATAAGTTCATCTTCTTTTGATGTTCTCTAAAAATATACTAAAATCCGTATTTAAAAATATGAATTTATTCTCATGGTGATAGAATATTGCTTTTCTCTTATACAAGTATGGACTCTCTAAAACAATTCCACATATGTCAAGTGGTACAACATCAAGCTCTACCTCGTCAATAAATTTTGCAGTGATGGCGAATTTGAGTTTACATTTTCTTGTCACTTTCAATTTGGAATTTTCACATACCCAACCCAAAGGGTAATTTTTAGGATGAGGTATAGTTTCTAAGTTTAGTTTCTTAACAGTTGCTCCAAAAATCAAATTGACTTGTGATCCACTATCAAACAAGCTATCAACTTTTATATGTTTTGTACTGACCCTGGTATGAAAAAGCTAAATTATTTCTTTATCGTTTTGAGACTCAATAGACTTAGTAGAAGAACTATTACTTGCATTAAAAGCTTTACTTTGAATTCCCATGGCTATGATTTTGGTTTCATCACTTGAACCAGATCCTAGATCTTGTTGAGTTGTAGCAACAATATTTTGTTTCCCTTTGTTATTGAATTTCTTTAGTCTCATTTTTGGATGTAGTTTCTAACAATGGTCTTCATCATGGCCTTCTTTTGATCAATGCTTACAGGTAATTTTCTCTCCCTATTTATTGACTGTAGCATTCTTTTTGCCTTTGGCTTTAAACTTCCCCTTTCATTTGTCTCCAGATTTGGATGGTTTCTTGCTAGTATCACGAGGAACATTATTTCCTCTTGCTTCTAAATGAGTTTCTTGGATGCATACTTCATCTAGATTGGTGGTATTAAACATAAGTATAGTATTTCAAATAACTATGTAACCCACCTATGTATTTAAGGAGAGTATCTTGTGAAGACAAATCAACACCCAATATTAAAGGTCTTCTTCTAAATTATTGTGTGTAACTTTTAACACTTTGACCTCTAGCTTGTCTAAATTTTTACCAATTGATAATTTCTTTCTGCATATAAGCTAATGGGTAGAATTTCCTACTAATGCAGCTACAAAATAATTCCAAGAAGAGATAATTTTACCACTTTTATTCAAATCTTTTTGAGGTTTGGCCTCCCACTAGATGAGAGTGGCACTTTACAAATGAAGAGAATCAAGCTAGACCTTTGTAAAATCATCCTTAATCTTTTGAATCCTACAATATACTTTAATTTGACGAACCCAATGATCCAGGTGGCTCCAGAGAGGCTCAGAAATCAAAGAGGGCTTAGGAAAGGCTCAAAAATAAAAGTTGTTAGATTTCAATGAAACTAGGGTCATATCTAAGAGCTCGTCACAATATTTCCAATGGTGCAAATGGCACCTCAATCTGACATCGTATGTGAAAAATATGGCCAGTCAAAGTTTTGGTAAACTAGGCCCATCGGCTAAAGTTAGCTGAGCGCCAACTAAAGTTGGAGCCTAGATAAATCTGGAAAATCAGCTAAATTTGGATAAAATTTATGTGGAAACAATTTGTCACTTTGCGGCAAAGGTTTCCGGCACCCAGAACTGGCGAAATTGTTGGCTACTTAAAAAAACTAGTGACCCTTAAAATTCGCTCGATGATTTTTCACTATATTGGATGAAAATTAAAAATATATATATATATAAAAATACAAGGGTGTCGGGCCACCATACCTGCCACCCTCCCCAACATATTATATATTATATATATATATATATATATATAAATATATAATATATATATATATATATATATATATATATATATATATATACATATATACATACATACATACATATATATATATATATATATATATATATATATATATATATGGTGGTGGGTGGTCAAACCCTGCCACCGTGTCATATTACCATGGCCCGAAGGTCATTACAATGGTGCACCGTAAGCGGGGCGGGTGGGGATTTAACCTACCCAACCCAGTGGGTCAGCCTCCAATAGAGCCCCTATATTTACACATAAAATATTTCAAAACACAAAAAATTAAAACAACCAGCACCAATTTAAACAAAGACGGGCGTGCCGCAGGTTGGAACTCGGACCACCATCACACCAATGGCCATTTTTAACCATTGCGCCAACTGGGGTCTTTGGTAATAATGCTCCAAAATTATATTTAAATTCCCAAACCTTTGCCATTCGATCAATGTAGGAGAGGAGAGGCACAGAAACCACATTGGGCTAGCCTAGGCCCTACCTTTTATTGGACAATATGTAGCGTGGATTTTCCCCCAATAAATGATGGTGGAAAAATCATATTGCATTACTAATTAGACTGGAAAACCATGGTAGAGTGAGTGGCTCATGTACAAGTGGTGATTCAGGGGCTTTTGGGGGATTTACGCCTACTTAGTCCATACAGTATCCATTTCTTTGGGAAGGGAACATGTTTTATTCTTAACTTTGGGAAGAACAACTAATACGTTGATTTATATAGCTTGGGCTTGGATAGGAGGAAAGGAGGTAGAGGAGATAAGTACCCTGATTAGCATGGAATCCAAGGAGTATAACCCTGATGCAGGGGAATATTTGAGGAATCTAAAAGATTCCCTTGGAGCCAAATTTTTACAATGACCGAATTATGCCTAGTTTATATTCAAATTACTCAAAATTTCACCAGGAGTTTGATGGTGCAGATGGTTTTTTTATTTGAGCAAAAAAAATTCCAGAGCCAAAATGTTGAGGGTGGAACCATGAAGGTGTAACCATGACGTGGGAATCTGCATGGAATCTAAAAGATTCCTTGGAGGCCAAATTTTGAAGGTGACATAACCAGACTTACTTTATACTCATTTTTCTTAGTTTTTAGCCAGGAACGTGATGAAGTGATTAGATTCTTCATCGGAGCAGCTAAATTTCATTCAACCATGAGAAATAATCTTTGGGGAATCTTTGAGATTCCTGGGAGTCCATATTTTGACCGAAGCAGAAAGGGGTCGATTTTGCAGACATTTTTCACAAATTTTCACCAAGAGTTCAACAATGCAGTCCATTTCTTTAGCATAGGTGTGCATTTTTAGACCATCCTCAGAAGTGGAGGTATAAGGTGTCTTTTATACATGCATGTAATTTTCTTTTGCTGAATATTAATGAAAGAGGTGTCCCCACATTGAGCAGGGCCCAGAGACATGACCCACATTGGGTGAACTCCTTTATCAACTATTTGTGTCTTTTCTTCTCATGATTGTCATTTGTTTTTCTTCTTTTATGTGTAGGCATTTTATGGTTACATTCCCTTTTAAGAGAAATTATGTATGCACCTTTGAAGTGAAAAGATCTGGATCAAGTTGGGTATTAGAGTAGATCTTTTGTTGATGTAAATTGCAAGTGTATGACAACCAGGGCAAAGCTCCAAAGAGGTAAAGGAAAAATTAAGTCCTTTGATCCAGAAGTAGGGTGTAGCACAAAAAAAGAAAATGGCATATGAAGATGCTTGATTGGAGGAAGAGAAAAATTATCACATGACCTTCTATTACATGGTAGAAAAAGTGGACAAATTGTTTGCAGAGTATGAGAAGACAACGACAAAATCAGAGAAGAAGGAAGGACCAGATGATCTTGCCTTGGTGAATCATGAAGGAGGAGGAGAAGACCCTCCTAAATCTCCCTCTCAATATTCCAACGAAAGTTATTTTTCTTCCTCTTCTCTTCATTCTAGAGGTAGAAAAACTCATAAAAAACTCTTTTTCAAGTTGGATGTCAAGTTTGGTTTGTCTTTGTTTAGTGGAGAATGTAATGCAGCAAATCTAGATAACTAGATCGGATAGGTTGAAGTATATTGTCGCATACAACGAATCAAAGAGGATGAAGCCAAGATCTCACTAGCATCCCTTCAATTAAGTGGCACTTCATTCTTCTGGTGGGAAGGAAAGTTGTAGAAAGTTGGTAAGAGTAGTCGTAAACTTCTTTCTTCTTGGTCTGAGTTTGTTTCTGCTTTAAGAGGATAGTTTTACCCATTGGGTTACAAAAAGAAAACCATGATGGAATGTAAACATTTGAAACAGAGTAAAGGTCAAAATGTTCAAAGTTTTACAGAGGATTTTAGGAAACAAGCATTAGAATCGAATTTTCCACTAGACACTATTGAGACATTGATGAAATACATTGGTTCATTACATGGTTATTTACACCATTCAGCATTATTATTTGAACCTAAAACTTTTGATGAAGTTAGTGTGAAGGTTGTGCATCTTGAAAGTAGGGGGAAGCGTGAGCAAGATGACTGCCCAAAGAGGGTAGCAGCAGCTAAGACAAAAGAAGCAAAGTCCTCTTGTACTCATTGTGAGAAAGAAGGGCATTAAGGAGAATTGTTGGAAATTGCATCCAGAATTGAGGCTAAAGAGGAACAAAATAAAAGAGAAGCAGGGGAAAGTTGCAATTGTACAACAAGACCAAGAATTTGAATCATAGGATGATGAGAAGATCACAGCTGCAAGATTTGCAAGGGTTGGACCAATTGACCTAGGATCAGACTCAGGTGATGAAATGAAGATTACAACTCTTAGGATTGCATAATATGGATCTATCGACTTGGGTTCCGATTCAGGTGATGAGGAAAAGATTTCAATATATGTTGTGCCAAAAAATGAGGACACAAAATAATACATGGCTCCAAGAACTCGAAGAGATCAATCAAACTTTTCACGCGGAGAATGTTGAACTAAGAAGACTCCTACAAGAAGTAGAGGAGGAGAAACAAAGGTTGCATCATCAATTACAAGCCAAGGAGGAGGCCTTGGGAAAATTGCAGCATAACAATCTTGAGGTAAAAATTGATTCTTCGATTTCATGTTCTTTTTATGATGATGATTTTATTTCTTTTGAGAAACATACTACAAGAATTGGATCAAAATTGTTGAAAAAAATGGGGTATCAAGGAAAGGGCCTTGGCATTAATGGCTAGGGAATTATGAACCCCATCAAAATGGAGGAATTGCATCGTTATGCAGTACTTGGGTATGTCAGAAAGGAGGTTGGATAATTCTCCAAGACAACCAGTGACCAACCAACAATGGATGATGGGAGAAACTCATCACATTTCAGTGATAGTAAGGATTCCATAGGCACTTATAAAAAATGCACTAGGAATAAGCATTCCAAGATGATCTATAAAGTTTGGAGGAGAAAGAATCATTGTATTCCTTGCAACAAAAGGATGGACATAAGAGAGCCATGTGTCAGATACTCCATGCCCAGAAATCACTTATGAAGGAACCAATTGATGAAGATGTTCAACAAGAGAATATGTCACAAGGAGATGACTCATTCACTTTGTTGAGCAAGAGATGGTTTTATTAGATATAATATATTATCGTGGCCATCTTATTGTAAATCATAAGTTTTGAAATGATCATAAAAGTGATGATGTGTTTTCCATCACTTATGAAAGAAACAAGATGATGTTTTGGCCTCTTTTGTTGATAGTTGGGGTATTGGTTTCTATTATGATGTACGCTTGACCAAAGGGTGTGTGTTATAAACTCTTGGCAAGTATGGGGATGTTTGGCTCATGATTGGTCATGTAATTGAACATGTAGTTTGCAAATATTTTATTGCAGGTTTGTAAAGGATGCAAGTGTTGGTTCATTACTTATGGCTCTAAAGAACAAAGGTGAAGGAAGTGTGGCCTGTCAAGGAACTCGCTGTGTAGACAAGGGAGAACAACAGATTGTAGATTATGTTCATGATTTTGGAGAACCAAAAGCTCCTCGGAGGGAGGAATGATCGAGGTGGCTCCAAAGAGGCTCAGAAATAAAAGAGGGCTTAGGAAAGGCTCAAAAATAACATTTGAATTATTGCAATGAAACTAGGGTCAAATTGAAGAAATCGTCACAATATTTCAAATGGTGTAAACGACACCTCAATATGACATCATATGTGAAAGTTATGGCCAGTCAAAATTTTGGTCAACTAGGCCCATTGGCTAAAATTAATAGAGCACCAACTAAATTTGGAGCCAGGACAAACCAGGCAGAGCCACTAAATTTGGTGGAAATTAACAAGGCAACAATTTGGCACTTTGCAGCAACATTTTTCTGTGGCCAAAACTGGTGAAATTGTCGCCTACTTAAAAATAACATTGACCCTTAAAATTCGCTCAAAGGTTTTTGACTATAGTGGATGAAAAAATAAAAATATAAAATATAAAATAACAAGGTTGGCGGGCCACCATCGCCCCCACCCTCTCCACATATTATTATATATATATATATTTATATATTCTATAATATATATATATATATATATATATATATTATATATATATATATAAAGGGGTGGTGGGTGGTCAAATCTTGCCACCTTGTCATATTACCATGGCCCGAAGGTCGTTACAATGGCGCACCATAGGCAGGGCTGGCAGGCATCAAACTTGACTAACCCTGTTCAAAACACTAAAGATCAAAACAACTAGCACCAATTTAAGCTGAGACTAGTGGGCCATTGGTTGGAACTTGGGCCACCATCCCACCACTGGCCATTTTTAACCGTTGCGCCAACTGGGGTCTTTTGGTAATAGCGCCCAAAAATATATTTAAATTCCCAAACCTTTGCCATTCAACAAACGGTGGAGAGGAGAGCAGCACGAAACCCTGAGCAGCATGGAAACCAAGGAGCAAAACCCTGACAGAGGGGAATATGCTAGGAATCTAAAAGATTCCCTTAGAGCCAAATTTTCATAGTAACATAATTATGTCAAGTTTATACTCAAATACTCAAAATTTCACCATGAGTCTGATGGTGCATACAGATTTCTGATCTGAGTATCGGATTTTCCAGATCTAGAATGTTGAGGGAGGAATCATGAAGGTAGAACCATGACACAGGAATCGGCATAGAATCTAAAAGATTCCCTAGAGGCCAATTTTTGAAGGTGATAGAACCAGGTCGACATTATACTCATTTTTCTCAGTTTTTCACCAGAAACGCGATGAGGTGATCAGATTCTTTATCAAAGCAGTTGAATTTCAATCAAACCACAAGAAGGAGTATTTGGGGAATATTTGAGATTCATGTGGGTCCATAGTTTGACTGAAGCGGAAAGGGTCGAGTTTACAGACATTTTTCAAAATTTATCAAAAAATTTCACAAGTTTTCAGCAAAGGTGTGCGTTTTCAAGGCATCCCCGGAAGTGGAGGTATAAGGTGTATTTTGTACATGCATGTAATTTTATTTCATTGAAATTAATAAAATAGGTCTCACCACATTGAGCGGGGTCCAGAGGCGTAACCCATGTTAGGGTCCTATAATAATAGGATTCATAATTTTGAATTAGCTATAGTTAGTCTTGTAATATTGTACATACTTTTGTTTTCTGCAAAATGTTTTCCATATTAAAAATTAAAAAATGTAAAGAGGGTATGTCCTAAAAGAATAATCAAAGGACAAAAAGAAAGAAAAAGATCAAAAAAGTGAAAAATATGAACCCCAAAAAGAAATAAAACAGATCATGAAAGTGTGTAAATTCAAATTCCACTACTTTTTACTTTATTATGCAAAATAAGGTTGTGTGCAGCTTGTCAGAAATGCCACAATCCTTGATGGTCAAATAGCTTAATCTTGACCCATTCATGCTTTAAATTTCATGTTAATAGATAAAGAATGAAGATATAGCTAAATTGTTTAACCTTGGTAGATCAATAGTTAGGAAGAGAATAAAACTAAGCTCATTAGTTTAATTTGAGCCATTGGAAGTTATAAGGTTAGAATTAGATATTTTTCTTGTCAAAAGAAAAGGAAATAAAGGGCTAGCAAGCTCAAATGCACCCAATAAATGAAGAGAAAATGTTAGGATAAATAAAGGGTAGGTACAAGAAAGGTTGCAAATGCACAAGGTTGCTGAGTCAAAATCTCATTTATCATGCTTAAGCCTATGTTTCATGTGCAGGAGGATTTATGAGAAAGAAAGGATATCCACCAAGCTTGTTTAACTAATTTCCCCTCATTTCACTACACCCCAACATGCTTATTTGCTAATTTCCCCATTATCCCTTCATTACTTATAAATACCCTTTTCCCCTCATTTTTACCTTTACCCCTTGGTTTCACACATTTCCCTAGAAATTACCCTTCAAAAATCATCCCCCCTTCCCAAAACCCCTTTCCCTAGTGTGAAACCCATTCCCCATTCCAAATATCACTTCCCCCCTTGTTAATTTCCCTTTCCCCCTCAAAAACCCACAAAAACTCCCTTATCCTAAGTTTTATGCCCCCGCTTTATCTAATTAACTTCCCCGCTTCATATTTCCTTGATACCCTTTTATTTAACCCACCAACCCTTGGTGTAGTTAGAAAAGCCCGAACACATAACCCATGGACCCACCTTATTTACCTGCTGCTCATATTAAGAAACCCGACATTATGCGCTAATTAATTACAATTATCTGTAATTAAATCTCAGGCCCCGCCAAATCACTTTCCCAATTCCATCCGTGTAACTCAACTGCATGATAACCCTCTGATATTTCACTCCTAGATCTGACGATGTATAGCCATATCGAACGGATTCATCGTCCCACGGATAATAGCCTGAGAGCATGCGAGATTTCGGTTTTGCCTTGGCACTGTTCTGCTACATGGCGGCACTAGATCACGTGCTCGCAAAAAATACCTCTTTCCCTCCAAAAGTGGTGCGATGACCGAGAAAACCACCTCCCTCCCTAAACCGAAAATTGCCCACTGTTCATTTATAATTTTCGTGCCAAAATGTGACCGTTACCCATTAGAAGGCTGAAAAAGCCCCAATTCACTCTTTTTGCTCGTTTTTCACTGCACACTATTGCTTAGCCATTTGTGACACCCTGAAACCTCTGTGACCAATTTGACCACCTTCTTTCGCTTGAAGATGCTCTAGACACCCAATTGAAGCAACCAGTTGACAGTTGAAACCTACAGTACCTTCTACTTTCACTACTGAACCCAGTCTACACTTCAACCATCAATTTCCAAGTATTCTTGGAAAAAACCGTGAGCGGCCTTTGAAATTTGAAAATGCATAGTTGTAATTGAAAGGTTAATTAATTAAATTAATTAAGAAACCTTACAGAAATTGAAGAGTAACTTATTTGTATATCCCAAACCCTTTTCATAGACTGTAATTACCAACCCAATGTTCTAGAACCTCTAAAACCTCACTCCTAAAACCACTGAAAGCCTAATTGAAATATGTAAACCCAATTATGGCTTCCAAAACCTCTCTGGATATGAGACATCTGCAAACCCCTCACCTAGACATCAACCACCTTGCATTAGCAGACAAAGACTTCCAAATAAAGGACACAACTTCCACTTCCTACCTTCTATAGCTCCACTATTGGAGTAAGGACAAGTTCTTAAACCAAAATGATGACATTCACCTTTGGGAGTCTAATTTTCCCAAGTATTTGTTTCAAGAAGTACACCCATTCCCAGAAACCATCAATTTTTGTCATGCTTGCTACATTCCCAGCCAAAGAGCCATTGTCACCCCTGACCAACACGTTTTATTCACCATCACTGCAGAATCCATTAACCAAATGCTGCAAGTCCAACCAAGCCCAAATGAGACCCCACTTTCTATTGAAGTCTTGCTTGACCTCTACACCAAGTTAGACCCTCCTAGGATAGCCCAAATTTTCCAATCTTTCATCATAGATGAGTGTCATACTCCTACAAAAACTCCTCCATATGTTGCCACCATTTTTTCTAAGAGAGGCAAAAAAATCATCACCATGCTCTCCTGCATTTTAGGATACACCACAGATGAACATGTGGATGAGGTTGTTCTTGCCTTCCTTTCCATATTTTCCCCAGGCAAGCCTCCTGCTATAATGTATAACTATGCTAAGTTGATAGCAGATAGAATGCATGAACAATTCACCAGGATACCAACCGAGAGAGTTTTCAAGTATTCTTTAGTTTTATTTCATATGTTCTTGTAATACTAGTCAGATAAATTCCATGTCAGCATCCAAAAGTTGGATACCAAAGGGAATCCAAGATCAGTTATCTACTGGACACCATTGATCTAGAAATTCTCCACTCTTTTTTCCTACAAAGACTTCATTGGTTCAATGTTCCATCTAGTTATGAATATGTTAACCAGTAGCCCTCAGCCCGGAATCAGTCAAGAGACTAAAAGGGTGTTACAGTTGGCAAAGAACAACAAAGTGGGAGACTAGTATCTGTACCAGAACCACACAGTAATAAGAACTTATGGATGCCAACTTGCCCCATACAAACTTCCCAAATACCTCCCCATGAGGATATTTGCATTAGAATACTCTAGGAAGATTATAAATTCCGATGAGCTCAACTTCCTATCAGCTAGAAAGAAGACCCAATTCAAAAATGAAAAATCAATTGGGCCCCTTCATTTGTAATACTAGAGAAGTTGGACCATAGGTAGATAAGATTTTGCAACAAATGAAATTCAAGAACAGCTTTATGTGGCAGTATGACCCTCATGGAGTCATAAATAAGCTAAGGCTCAAGGTCAAATTGGGACATTTCATCCATCATCCCAAACCAAACATTGAGATGTTTGCCAACCAATCAAAATGGTTGGAAAACACTCTAATAGACATGGACAGTACTGTAGTTGATGTAGAGAATACATTGATTAATGTAGAAAAACAAATTGATGCAAGTTTCTTCCTGCAGGTTCTAAAACAAGGAGAACCAATGAATATTCCTCCTATTTTACAAACTCCAGAAAATGAGGATAGAAATGCAAAGAGAACTAGGGAGGAGGGTTCTAATTCAGCTATGGAAACCACAAGTGAACAGTTTGAGATCAGTTACAGGAAGAGGCCCAAGCTTAATCCTGTAACTGAACAGGAAGACACCACTGACTCAGTGGAAATCACTGACATTGATACAATGGTGGAAAGGAGCAAAGGCACAACAACTTCAGGAGAAACACACTAGCCCTCAACATCAAACACTCAACTTATTGAGAGACAGCTCAGCGTTGAGGTCTCTTCATTCACCAGGTATGTGAATAAAGAGAAGGATATCAAAGATAGATATAAGGAAATTAAGTTAAGGAATGAGAAGTTGAAGGTTGACACTTATGCCCAATACCTCATGCAGACACCTGCAAATCAAAATAGGTTGATGTTAGCCTTTGACATCAAAACAGGAAAAATTCAGATGTCATTCATGCAACCTACAATCCAGCAGCCAAAAACATCAGTAGACTATAGGAAAACAAATTTTGAGGTTTTGGCCAGGGATGTTCATCCCATTGACCAAATTGAGTTTCATAAGCAGGCAAGTGAGATGATCTATTCCACCTTGACAAGTAAAGCTATGACTGCACACAAGCTGCAAAATTCATTAGATAATATCACTACACAGTAAAAACTAGAGAAGGCCTCCTCACAGGCCAAAGATAATAGAATCAAGTCACTAGAAGACTTGGTGATTGAGCTGGGACATGATCCCAATGATATCAAGGATGCTGAGAAGTTGATAAAGAAAAAGAATGATGACATTGATGCTCTCAAAAAACCACTCAAACTGCCTCATTCAGAGCACCCACAGACAAAAGAGGTCTTAGAAAGGCAAACACATCAAGAGGAAATGATGGACCTTGATTTAAAACTTAATGATCAACTGAAGGAAATACAGAAGGAGTTGGACAACTTGATACAGTTAAAACAAGCTAGTCTTGAGACTGCCACCGCCACTGTTATCCCAATAGTCACTACTGCAGTACCATCTACCTTGGCAACTTCATTGGCTCCTACAATTGCACTGGCTACAACACTGCCAGCTGCCACAGTGTCTACACCAGCAACAGGGTCGACAACATCTGCAACTCAGCCAGGTGATGAGGCAAGTAAGTTGGTCAAGGCAATGGAATACATGTCCATTCAGACCACAGAAATAAACAAGCTTAAAGAAAATATAACCAGTCTAGAGAATGATAACAAGCTTCCACAGATTATGCACAAGGAAAAAGTTCAGAAGTCAACCAAGTTGACTGAAAGGATGAAGAGCTTGGAGAAAGAATTAATGTTAAAGGAGCCACTTGGCCAAGCTAAGGAACAGTTATGGGCCAATATCATTGACTCTATCAATGATATTTGGCCATCCATTCAAGTAATTTTTGAACAAAATGACTTAGTGAAAGAGGCTACAGAAGCCATACAGAGAGTTAAAGAAGAATTGGGAGACATGTCAGAGGAAGCCACTAGAATAATTCATTTCCTAATCTCGAAAAAAAAATATAAATTGCATGAGCTGGAGATACCTGATAGGACTGGCACAATACTAGAGGTAAAAAAGGTTCTCACCAAGAGAAATTTGATGATGAACCTTGAAGCTAAATGCCAAACCATGCAACTGGCTATAGATAGGTTCATGGTTAAGTTTGAAGTTTTGAGGCAGAAAGGTCTGCCAAATCCCTTGGTGATAAATGATAAATTGATGCCACGGGACGACTTCAACAAGAGAATCAGAGAAGTGACCAGAGATCAGGTAAATACTTCTTCCATGAAAGGGGTGCCTACTAGAAAGGTTCTATATCAAACATTTGAGAACCTGTTTTACCTCTAGCATGAGGTAAAACACCTTTTTGTAAATAAACCCACTTTTTCCAAGTATACAAAAGCATATGAAATTTATGGGAGGATGGTAAATATTTAATTACCAGATGCAAAAACATGGGAAAAGTTGAATGAGTTACTATAAAAATACACAATCAAAATATGAGACAGTCAAAGTGAAAAATGCACAGTAAAGAAAAAGTAACAGGCCAGCCATATGAAAGATTATCAGGTGAAAGTGTATCAGTTGAAAGATCAAAGTTGAAAGAACAACCAGCATGAAGACCAACAACAGGGCAGAGAATAAATAGCAAAATATCAGAGCATAAAGACAGCACAACCAAATAAACAAGGACAGGATACATTAGTTGAACATCTGTCTCTATCTTCTTGCATGAAGATATTTCTTTCTCGATTAATTCCCAAGACATTTTGGGATATTTTGTAAACTATTTTTGTATAAATACTTCATATTTCGAAGTATTGAGTGTGGATTGCTATACATTTGTAGATTTGGAATGATCATAAACCTGAGGGTTATTGTACCAATTTTTCAAGTCAGCGGACTGGACTGAGTAATAAAAAGATTACATTACAGGATTCATGTGTTGAGCAATTACAGTAGAGTATTTTCTTTGTCAAATTTGTTATCTTATTATGTATTTCACAAACTTACATGTTATATAAATTGAATGAATTAATTGGAAATTTATTTCAGAATTTGTTTAAGTGCACTCTGTCTTGAACAATTAATCATTTATATGTTTTCTTCTCATATCCAGATTTGAGAATCCTTAATTTCTCTCCCATCCCAGTTAACCTCTTTCACTTCATTCATAATCCGGCCTAAGGAACCCTTAATTTTTCTTTGGATCCATTTGAATCCAACTTCACCATCCAACCTTAAGATATGAAATAACTCAGTTACCTTGCCCTATAGACACTATTTTTAGAACTTGAGCTAGTCCTGTTTGCTTGACATTTGACCCCATAGCCCAATGGTAAAAGACATCCCTCTATCCATCTAAGTAAGTGATTCCACCACCAAATCCAAATCAAAACCCAAGTACAATCATAACCAGCCTAAAAATCAAATAACTAAAACAAAGTTAAATCATAAAGAGAGAGTCCTCTCTGAGCATTAGGAAAGCTAGATCCTAATATCCAAAGTAGGTTTTTGGTTACCTCTAATCATTTCTTTCTTAACAACTCTAGAGAAGTATTAGAGTGATAACATATTGGCGACCATACTGGGGACACGATCCTCAATGTAATAAAACTTTAAGGGAACCTTAAAATTCATATTTTGCACCTTAAGGTCATATTAGAATTGTTGTTTAAAAGTTTCACAAAAAACAATTAAATATTTAGAATTTTGGCTCCCAAAAAGACTCATTATGCTAGGGCAAATCCAGATCCAAACCCTGCTATAATAGTTGATGGCCCTGACAGAATTTTAAGGAAATAAAAAAAGGTAGAAACTCAAGCAAGTAGTAGCCAGTTAGTTAAAACAAATTCACTCCTCGAGGAATTATCAACTTTAGAGGATATTCTATTTGATTTGCAATTGTACCTTTCATTGTTTATAACTAAATCAGAAAATGCAATTTATGAAACTATATTAGACCCTAATTTTATTCAATTCATTGAGTCAAAAAAAGGTTCCTATACATCCAAATTTAGATAAACTTGTGTTTAAAACTTTTGACAAACTAGAAGCTTTAACCTCTACATTGATAAGCCATATAGATGATGCCTATCTTCATCAATCAGTTGAACTAGTTTCCCTCACTGCTGTTGCCTCTAAACTTTCTTCAGAATATTCAAATACTATAAATACACCTTCATTTACTACCACCTCGCCTATAATATCCACCATAATTCATTCCCATAAACCAATTATTCCTCAGCGTCATCTTCAACCAAACACCTCAAGATCATCTAGTTCATCTCCAACCATCTCAAGTCCTTCTTCAAGCACCACTATTTTGCCCCCTAGTTAAAGCAAAATCTCAGCCATGGCAGATAGATATGCACCTTTGGTCTTACCAGCACAACTCCATGCCATACCCCAAGATTATCAGTGCAAAATCCTTTTATTTTATGGTACTAGTCAGTATACTACCCAACAGCATGTAAACAAAATGATTGATTACTTTGAATTGCATGAAATTAATGAGTCTGATGTTCAAATGAGTTTATTTGCCCAAACATTAATAGGGGATGTTAAGAAATGGTTCAAAGGTTTACTTGCTAATCATATTGCAGATTTGGCTTCTTTTCATAGATTATTCATTGATAGATGGCAAAGAAAGAAAAACCCTATGCAAATACTATCTGAATATGATAACATTAGAAGAGCTCCTAATGAATCAGTTCAGGATTATTGTACTAGGTTCAATAGCATCTACAATGCAATCCCTACTAATATTAAACCTTCGTCGGACCTAGCATTGATCAAATTTCCTGATGATTTTGACACTGACATGTCATACCAATTAAGGGAAAGAAACCCTGAAACATTAGAACAAATGCAGAGTAATCTTGTTAGTGTAGAAGAAAATTTATTAGCTAACAAAGCTAGGATGAGAAATGAAAAAAGAGTTGTTATTAAAGAGGAAACTTCCACTTCTGATGGCAAAATGGATAGTTTAGCAAAGAGTGTAGAAATAATAATGGATAAATTAGAAAAAATGGAAAGAAAAACTCAGTGGGAAAATCAGCATCCACCCCCAATAAGAAACCCCAACTTTAGGAAGAATCCTAACAGTCGAAAGAATGTTATACCAGATCAACAAATTAGACCACTCTTCCAGGAAAACTATGTTGAGGGCTCACAAAACCATGAAGAAGAGGATGACACCCAGATAAACCTATTAAAGATTAAAAATGAAGAAGTTTTTTTTCTTACTCAAGAAGAATAGGAATTGTACATGTTGCAACAATTACAATTAGAATCTGGAGAATCCTTTGACTTCAAACAAGGCTATGAATCTGCTATATATGTGGTTCACAAACAATACAACCTTAGGAGAAAAACTAATGTTGAAATTCCCACTAAGAAATCAATCCAACCCCAAACTAAAAAGATAACAGAAGCTCCTGTGACCAAAGTTCTACAAATTCTCCCTAGGGGAACTCAGGAGACTTCCAACCCAAAAATTGTAGATATAACTTCATCTGAGACTCAAACTGAAATTATTACTCAAATCATTCCAAATAAGAGAATTCAAAACAAAACTGCTGAAACACAAACTGAAGTGCCAGGTACTGTAAAACAAGATAAAAATACACAAACCACATTTGAAGATCTCATCCAATCAGGGAAAACTCAATTGTCATTCAACATTAAGACTTAGATAGAAAAATTGAAAATATATGTTCCTTTGACCGAGCTAGTGAAAAATGAATCATATAGAGCACAAATCATTGAAACATTAAATATAGGTGAAGGAGAGGATGCTATAAACTTGAATGATGATCAACCTAAGTTAGTGTTTGGTCTGTTAGGTTCCTATACCAATAGGAGTCATAATTTTGAATGATTGAGATTAAACCTTGTAATATTGTACATACCTTTGCTTTATGCAAATGTTTTCCATATCAAAAAAATTAAAAAATTAAAATGTAAAGAGGGTATGTCCTAAAATAATAATCAAAGGAAAAAAAGAATGAAAATAGGTCACAAAAAAAATGAAATATATGAACCCCAAAAGACAAAAGAGACCATGGAAAGTGTGCAAGTCAAAATGCCACTACTATTTACTTTTTTATGCTTAATAAATGATTGTGTGCGGCTTGTTACTTATGCCATAATATATGAATAGTCAAAATGTTTGAACTTGGCTATTTCATGTTTTCAATTTCATGTTTATAGATAGAGAATAAAATCTGACCAAACAGTGTAATCTCAACAGATAATTAGATAGGTAGAGTAAATAAAAGGAGCTCAACTGGTTAATCTGAGCCCTTGGATGACATAAGGTTTGATTTAGATAGTTTGCTATGTAAAGAAAAGAAAATATTGATAAGGGTTTGCTAACTTAAATGCACCCTAATAAAGTGAAGAAAAAATGGTAGGATAAGTAGATGGGTAAGTATAAGAAAGGTTGCAGAAGTATGATGATTGATTAGACAAAAAGCCTATTTATCATTTTTCATCATATGTTCCAAATATGAATAGACAATTAAGCATGCAAATGGATTTCAAAGTCAATTAATTAACTTCCCCCGCTCATTTCACCTCTTTTCTTAACTAATTTCCCATAATAAAGTTCAAAGTACTTAAAACCTTTAAGACAAAGAGGCTCGGAGCATTTCTCTGACTTTTGGAGAGACCGAACCCTGGGCTCAAAGACTTATGGATATCAAGTACTAGATTCCCCTCATAAAAGTTCACCCCCCTTCAATTCATTCGTTTTCCTACTAATACTCCTTTTCCTAGGGTTAAAACACCTTTTGCGTAGGAAAAGCAATTCTCCCCCATGTAAAACACTTTTCATACCAAAAACCCACAAAAATTTACCCTAAGTATTAATGTAAATATGTGAAAAACATGTAATTCACAAAAAAAAGCATTTTGCTTAGTGTTTTCCCCTTTTTCGCCCATTTTTAATATTAATTACTAACTTTATTATATTAAATCCTGATAAAACCCCAATTTCCCATATATATTTAACTACTATGTACAAGTTAGCCTTACACCCCAGTTTAATTATAAACTATGATTTTCACCTTAAAACCCGACAAAACCTTTAATTGGTCGATTTTCGATCAAGTTAATAAAGCCCCCTTTAATCCTCCGTTAATTAACCTGTTGGCCTAACCTCATTTTAAGCTTGATACCACTATAATTAAGTGCCTACTGGGGCCCCCACTAGCCTCCGCTCAGCTTTTCCAGCCGATCATCATGCGATCGTCCCCCTCCTCATCCGATGGCCCTTATCCATATCGGGCCAACCCGACATCCATCCTTTACCCACCCGATAAAGTTGTTTCCCCCCTGGCCCCCAATGCTACGTGTCGTTTGGTGAGTGGAATCGAGCATCCCTTCCCAAATACCACTGAGTGCCCAAAATTGGTGCGGAATGAACCACTTACCGCCCTCCCACTACATGACGATTTAACCACTATTCACCTCATACCCGCCAAAAAATAATTTTTTTCATATAAAAGCCAAAAGCCCCAAAATTGTTAGTTTTCACTGAATTGTCATCTGCAAGATTTTGTACGCATGCACGACACTTGCAAATGTCGAAGCCGTGAACCCACGTACAATTTCACTCCAAAGACGTTGCAGACAACCCAATTGGCATTACAGCCTATACGAAGCCCATTCGACCACTTGCAGTTGCCAGCCACCCTGCTCAAAGCCAATTCACCCCAGTTCTAGGTATTTAAACTAGAATTCACCAAATACCGTGTCAATTTCAAAGTAACTAGTTGCTGAGTGTTTCTAGTTAAGTTAAAATTAATTAAAAATACTCAAGAGCTCAAGCCTACTCCTTGTAGAACACTGTTGCCCTAAAAAACTTTAAATTACCCCCCATACTCAAATCCACAAGAACTGAGTATGGTTGTCTCAATTGCTATGGATGTGAGACCCATCTCTACACCCCATTTAGACCTGGACCACCTTCCCCTAGCTAATAAAGATTTCCAGATAAAAGATATCACTATCATAAAGCTCCTGCTCAAAATGCATTGCCAAAGTAGGGATAAGTTCCTAAACCATGCTGATGAAATTGGCCTTTGGGAGTCAAATTTTCCCAAGTACCAGTTCCCCTAAGTCCACATTTTTCCTAAAATTGTGCACATGTGCCATGTTTGTTACCTCCCAAGTCACAGAACCATCATGTCTCATGACTAGAAGGTCCATTTCACCATCACTGCTAAGTCTATAAATGAAATGTTGCAGCTCCAACCATGGACAAACCTAACTCCCCTCTCAATTAGAGATTTGTTGGACTTATATCCCAAACTCAGCTCTGCAAAATTGGCCCAATTGCTCCAAACCTTCATGAGAGAAGAGACGCACCTCCCTAAAGACCCCCCTCCATATGTAGCAACTATATTTTCCCCTTGGGGCCAAAGTATTTTAGCCATGATATCTTATGTTTTGGGTTACTCCACAAATGAGTATATTGATGAAATTATCCTGGCTTTCATGTCCATCTATACCCTAGGACAGCCTCTTGCAACCATTTATGACTTTGCCACATTCATAGCTAGCAAGATGCATGAGCAGTTCACAAGAATGGGGAATGAAAGGGTCTTCAAATACTCTTCAGTATTATAGCATATGTTCTTATATTATCAGTCAGATAAGTTTCCATTCACCCTTCAGAAGCTTGACACCAAGGGTTAACCCAGGTCAGTCATTTTTTGGACCCCATTAATCCATGAGTATCAGTCTCCATACTCTTATTTAGACTTAATTGACTTATTTGTACATCCAGTTATGACAATGTTGACTGGAAACCCTCCTTCGAGAATCAGTCCAGAAATAAAGAGAGTCCTTCAACTGTCAAAGCAGACCAAAGTGGGTGACTAGTACCTTTAGCTAAACCACACAGAAATCAGGATATATGGTTGCATGCTTGCACCATAAAAATTGCCAAGATACCACCCTATGAGGTTGTTTGCATTAGAATACTACAGGAAAATTATCAATGCAGATGAGATTAACTTTGTAAACTCCAAGAAGAAGGCCAATTTCAAAATAAAAGACCAACTAGGCCCCTTCATATGTAACTCTAGGGAGGTTAGGAAAGAGGCAGATTTGATACTACAGAAGATGAATTTCCAGAGAAGTTTTGTTTGGAGATATGACCCTTTGGAATTCAACACCAAGAAGAGGCAAAAGGTCAAGCTGGGACCTTTTATTCACCATCCCATACCTGAGATTCAAGCCGATGCCAACCAATCAGAATGGGTGGAAGGAACCCTAGTTGATCAAGACAACACCATAATAAACATAGAGAATGCTCTAATCAATCTTGAAAAGCAACTTGATGAGGGTTCTTTCTTGTAGGTTCCAGAGCAGTTAGACAGGCCAGAGAAATCAAGCAGACCAGAGACAACCATGAGTACCCCCTTAGTTGTGCAGACTCCTCTAAATAAGGAGAAGAGCCTAAAAAGAATTAGGGAGGAGGCCACCACATCAGCAAGGGCCACTTCACAGACTTATGCAGATACAAGCCAAGAAAAAGGATAGAGAGTGAATCCTGTCTCTAAACAGGAATACACAGAGGAAACAACAGAAGTCACCAGCACAAAAGGAAACAGGAGCAGGCCCATCACCCCATCAGAAGGCACACCCTCCATATCACAAACTCAAGGGCTGGAAAGGCAGCTCAGTCTTGAGGTATCTTCCTTCAAAATGCCTGCTAACAAAGACCAAGACATCATGGAAAGGTACAGGGAAATAATAGCAAGGAATGAGAGGCTTAAGGTCCAAACTTATGCCCAGTACTTGAAGATGACCCCTACCAATCAAACTAGGCTAATGTCGACCTTTGATATCCAAGAAGGGAAAACACATATGACTTTTATCAAGCCTACAACTCAACAGCCAAAAACAGCCTCAAATTTCAAGAAAGTATATTTTGAGGTGATGGTAAGGGATATCCATCCCATAAACCAGATTGAGCTACACAAGAAAATAGGGGAGATGATATATTCCACCTTGACTAGAAAGGCCATAGCTTCTCATCAGCTACATAATTCTTTAAACAACATATATGCACAATTCCAATTGGAAAAGGCCTCCTCACAGGCCAAGGATACAAGGATCAAGTCCTTAGAGGGCTTAGTAATTGAATTGGGACATGATCCCAAGGATATAAAAGCCACAGAGAAGCTAATTAAGAAGAAAAATGATGATATCGTTGCACTCAATAAGCAGCTAAAGATACCCCAACTGCATCATCCACAAACATTAGAGGTCCTAGAAGCCCAGCAAGGACATGAAGAACTCATGGACTTGGTCTTGAAATTGAATGACCAACTGAAAGAGACTGAAAAGGAATTGGATACTGTGATCCAATTAAAACAAGCAGATGTGGCCACCTCTTCAACAAATGTTATCCCCACAGTTTCTACAGTAGTGCCATCCACAGCAGCACCATCTTTGGCACCTACAGCTCCACTTGCAATAGCATTGCCAGTAACAACAGAATCTACTAAAGCAGCAAGTGCATCAGGAGACAAAGCAGTAGAACTTGTGAAAGCCATGGAAGAAATGTCTATCTAGGCTACAAAGATGAAAAGATTGAAGGAAAAGGTGGCAAGTTTAGAAACTGACTACAAACTTTCCCAACTCAAGCAAAAAGAAGAAACACAAAAAGCCCAGAGAATGGGTGAGAGGATCAAAATCCTAGAAAAGGATTTAACACTTGAGAAGCCACTTGGACAAACCAAAGAAATGTTGTGGGCCAATATCATTCACTCTGCCAATGATATTTGGCCATCATTCCAAGTTATTTCTGAGCAAACAAAGCTGGTAAACATAGCTACAGAAGCTATCCATAAAGTAAAGGAGGAGTTGGGAAATAAGCCAGAGGATGCAAATAGACTCATCCACTTCCTCAATAGTAAGAATAAATATGAGCTCCAAGAGCTAAATATAGAAGACAGTACTGCTGCCATTTTGGAAATAAGGAAGGTCCTTTCCAAAACGAACCTTATGCTTAATTTGGTAGAAAATTTCCACAATATGCAGGCAACTATTGAGAGGTTCATGGCCAAATTTCATGTTTTGAGGGAGAAAGGTCTGCCCAGTCCTATGGTCATCAATGATAAACTCATGACACAATTGGACTATGGCAATAGACTCAGACAATTGGCTAAGGAACAAGCCATCTCTTCATCCATAAGGGCATTATAAATAGGGAAAGTCTTGTATGACACTTTTGAAAACTTGTTCTTCCTGGAACATGAAATCAAAAATATTTTTCCCACCAAGCCAAATTTTGAAAAATATACCGAGGCTGATGAAATCTACAGGAGAATGGTAAATGTGAAATTACCAGATGCAGAATGGTGGGAGACAATGACATATTTATTGTGATAAATAAATAGCTGAAAGTTATTGTGCAGTAAAAATGAAGACAACAGAGTGAAATGGGTAAAAATGGCACAACAGGGTCAAAGAGTATCAGATGAAAGATCAAAGTAAAGAAGACTCCAATGTAAAAATTCCATAACTATCAGCCAGCATAAAAGGCTACACCTCAACCATAAAGGCCAGCACAACCTTAATTAAAGGGACAACAAGAAACAATTCATTAGATGTCTCTATCTTCTTGCTAGAAGATATTTGTATTTCCTAGAATAAATCTCAAGTTGTTTTGAGATATTTTTCAATAAACTTTTGTATAATTACTTCACAATTCGAAGTATGTAGTGTGGATTCCAAAACATTCCTATAGATTTTTTGTCTCAAATCAGAAATTCTATTGTATCAATGACTGGATTGGCTTGTTGGATTAAGGAATGAAGATCATATATTTTACAGGATTCTTGTGTAAAGCGAAATACAAATAAGTATTCTCTCATGTTCAATGTTGTTTTTCTTCAAGTTTTTTCCATAATATTTTATGTATCTCTAAAATCTAAATGTTATAACATGGAATGATATTTCATAAATTGCTTAAATGCACTCTGTCTTGATTGTTATGCATTATTATATGTTTTCTTCACAAATCTAGGTTAAGGAATTATTGATTGCTCCTTAGTTTAGGTGACTTCCTGTGATCTATAGCAAAGGAATATTAATTTCCCTTTGTTCATGATTATCCTCTATTCTTCATTCTAATCCCAGTCTAAGGATTCTTAAGTTCCCTTTCACCCTGGTTAGAATTACTTCACCCATTACGCTTGAAGATTTGCATTTTCCTCTGCTAGCCTGCCCTGTGAACATTCCCTTTAATGAATTGATCCAGTCCTGCTATCCATTTGTTTACCCCATAGCCCAATGGATTGAAGACCTAGCTCTATCCATCTACTTTAAGAATTCCACCAACCAATCTTCAAATCAAAACCAAAACCCCAATGAACACTAAGAACTAGCCTAAAATCCCATAAGAAATAAAGCTAAATTATATAGAGAGAGCCCTCTCTGATTCATAGGTTGGCTAGAGCCTATACTTAAAAGATTGGTTTGTGGTTACCTGGGTTTATTCCTTCTTCTGATAACTTCTAAGGAAAATTCTGAGTGATAACATAGTGGTGACCATACTAGGGACTCAAATCCTCGGTCTTAATAAACCTTTAAGAAAATTTTAAACATTTATTTCAAGCCTCTTAAAGGGTTCATTAGAAGTTATTTACAAAATCTCAAAAAAAGAAAGTAATTAGAAAAAGCTTGAAATTCTGGCTTCAAGGAGCACTCACTACACTAGGGCTAATCTAGATCCAAACCCTGCCCCAGTAGTTGATAATCCCAACCTGATTTCGAGAAGAACCAAAAGAGAAGAAAGGTCAGTTAGTCAAACACCTTTAATCAAATCCGATTTGTGCCCTGATGAGTGGTTTTTTTTAGAAGACCTTCCCTTTGATGTGCCATTTGATCTTTCCCTATTTAGAACAAGGTCTAAAAGTGAACTTGATGAAATTGTCATAGATCTAGAGTTTATTGCAGACCTTGAAGTCCAAAAGGCCAACAAATCAATTGATGACTACCTCCTAAACTCACCATAGTCATCCCTTACTACTGCTAGGAACCCTGAGCTTTCTGCACCAATATCCACTACTATTAGTTCACCATTATTCCCTTCAACCTTTGAATTACACTCCCCACCTCCATTTATACGTTCACTTCCTTACCAACCTACCATTACTCATCAACCACCTACTGGTCCTAGTTCATCCTCAACTACTGCATCACCTTCCAGTGCCTCAACCCCACATTTTAGCCCATCCCAGCTTATAGCCATGCCAAATAGATATGCTCCCCTTGTCTTACATGCTCCACTTGGTGGCATGCCAGTAGAATACTAGAGTAAAATCATCCAATTTTATGGCATAGGACACTACACTGCACAACACCATGTTAATAAAATGACAGACTAATTTGAACTTCGTGAAATATATATTGTGGATGTCCAAATGAGATTATTCGCTCAGACTTTAGCCAGTGATGTTAGAAAATGGTTTAGATCACTGCCTGATAATATTATTGATAGTTTAGAAGTATTTCAACAACAATTTTTGAATAGATGGGAAAAGAAAAAGAATCCTCTACAAATTCTTTCTGAATATGAAAATATTAGGAGAGGACCCAATGAAATTGTTCAAGATTATTGCACCATATTTAACAATATATACAATGCAATTCCAGTTAATCTTAGACCCCCACCTGACTTAGCATTAATAAAGTTCCCTGATCATTTTGAGACAGACATGGCATTCTAGCTCAGGGAAAGAAACCCCCCAACCCTAGAAGATATGAAAAGTGTAGCAGTCAGTGTAGAGGCCAATTTATTAGCTAAAAGAGCTAGAGTTAGGAATGAAAGAAGAGGATTAGCTAAAGATGAGCCTTCACCCTCTGACATTAAAATAGATAGCTTAGCAAAAGGAATGGAAAAGTTAATGGATAGAATAGAGAATATAGAAAGGAAACCCCAATGGGATAATCAACAAGCACCTCCAGTTAGAAACCCAAACTTTAGGAAAAAACAAAACCAAAATACTAGAAAAATGGATCTGGCCAGAATATAAGACCTCCTTTCCAGGAAAATTATGCAGAAACATCCCATCATGAAGACCCGGAGCAAGACACACAGATTAACTTGATGGGATTAGATGATGAAGGTGTTGTTTTTCTGACCCAAGATGATCAGGAATTGCATATGCTGCAGCAATTGCAAATCTAGTCTGGAGAGTCATTTGATTATAAACAATGTTATTATTATGCCATCTTTGAAGAACATAAGCAGTATAACCTAAGGAGTAAAAAGAATTCTGATATCTCTGACCAAACCAAGAAAACAATTCCAAATCAACCAAAGAAAATCAAAGAAGCCCCGATTTCTAAAATCCTCCAGATTATCCCCAAGCAAAACCAGAATTCTTCTGGTCCTACCATTGAAGATATTACCCCTAATCAACCTTCTGATGATCAACCCTCTTTTTCAATTCGCCCCAAAAAACCAATGGACACACCTCAAAATACTAGATTAAGAAATTCACAAAAAGAAGTCCCCAGTAAAGGAAAAGAACACCATCCCACTCAAATCCCTGCTGTCAAAAGTCCAAACCCTCAAAAAGAGAAAGCCCCTTTGCCTTTTAATTTGGGAGCAGAGGTAGCTAAGCTAAAGATTTCAATCCCTTTTACAGAGTTAATCAAGAACAAAACCTACAAAACAGAGATGAACCAGACCCTGAACCTTGCTGAAAATGAAGATTTTGTTAACCTGTCTGATGACCAACCTAAACTTATATTTGGTCTAGATGTCAATGGAAAACCACTGAAAGGAGGAATACCACCTTTCTACATTAGCCTTGGCATCCATGAAAAAATTCTTCATAATGCGATGTTGGATTCTGGTGCCTCCCACAACTTAATGCCCAAATTAGTAATGGAAAAATTGAACCTAGACATTACAAGACCTTACAAGGACTTATTTTCATTTGAATCAAGTCAAGTAAAGTGTCTGGGGTTGATTAAAGACCTTTGTGTTACCTTAGTTCAATATCCTGCCAAGAGCATCATTATGGATATTGTAGTTTCTCACATCCCATCGAAGTATGGCATGCTATTATCCAGGTCATGGGGAGCCAAACTTCAGGGATCTCTATGACTTGATATGTCATATGCAACAATTTCTGTTTTTGGACAACCCAAGAAGCTATACTGAGAGACTTTAATGAAATACATGGTGAGTAGCTAGGATTGGCCTCAAAACTTTCCTATCTACTCTGTACATTCATACATTGATTCTTTTATTTTGTATAACACTAATGAAACACAAGGAACTCTTTTAGATAGTGTTGATACAGAACCAAAAGAAATTGCAGTTTCAGAACAAAAGGAAATTGTCCAAACTTTAGAACTTTCCACTAAACAAGGTAGTCAAGTTGAGGAAAAGTTGGTGGAAACAAATGATACTAATTATGAACATGATATATTGTGGCATCTTGAGTTTGATGGGTCATTCAATAAGTTTGGAGTAGGAGCAGGAATTTGGATATACAATCTAGAGAATGATTACTCAGAAGGCCATGCATACAGACTAAATTTTAAACGTACTAACAATATGGCTGAGTATGAAGCACTAATTTTAGGTCTTAAATTATTTAGGAAGCTAGGAGCTATAAGAGTTTATGTCATGGGAGACTTTGAATTAGTGATAAAACAAATTAATGTTGTATATATGACCAAAGATCCTAGATTAAGTTGTTACAAAGGAACCATTGTATAAATACTAAACACTTTCTTAGAAACCAAAGTTGTTGTAACTCCTAGAAAACATAACATGCAAGCTCATAGTTTAGCAATGTTTGCCAGCACCTACAAGTTACTCTTTCAGCCTAACTATCAGTACACTGCTGAAGTAAGGCACAAGCCTGCAATCCTAGATAATTTGAAGAACTGGCAAATATTTGTTGATGACAAAACAATAAACAACTTTTTGATTTCATAACAAGAATTTGTAAATAGCAATATAGATACTGACACATCAATAGACCTTTACACTCAAGATAAAATAGACATAAATGAGATAGAAGGTGAAGAGATAGATAGACCCCATCCCGTTAAATTCACAAGATCAGATGTAAAAAACCTAGAGCAAGTTGAGATTGACAAGATAATTAACGAAGACACTGAAGTAATCGATCTCAAAGACAATTTCTTACCTAAGGGATTAACCCTTTAGAAGACCTATTTGATTCAAATGATGTCCCTAGTAAGCCTAAAATGGAACCTTTGAAATCTGATATGGAGGAGTGTAATATTGGCACTGATGAAATCCAAAATTGATCAAACTTTCTAAATCATTACCTGACACTGAAAGAGTAAAATACATTGAGTTATTAAAATAATTTCAGGATGCCTTTGCTTGGAGTTATGAGGACCTCAAACCTATGACACCAGCATCATACAACACAAAATCCTTATAAAAGAAAATCAAAATCCTTTCAGACAAAAACTTAGAAGGATAAATCTTGTCCTATTACCTTCAATTCAAAAGGAAATCCAGAGCATGTATGATGCTAAGATAATTGCACCAATCAGATTTTCTGATTGCGTTTCAAACCTGGTGCCAACTAGGAAGAAAATTGGTGAGATAAGACTCTGTGTGGACCTTAGAAACCTCAACAAAGTATCCCTTAAAGACAATTACCCTGTCCCCAAAATGGACCATATTTTTCAAAGGGTAGTTGGGTCAATCAAGATCTCATTATTGGATGGGTTTTTTGGTTACAATCAGATTTTAGTTCATCCTGATGACCAAGCGAAGACTACCTTCACTACTCCTTACGGCACATTCATGTATGTGAAAATGCATTTTGGACTAATGTATGTAGGAGCCACTTTCCATAGGGCTATGGATATAGCCTTTGCCAAATAAATTCATGATTTCCTAGTAATATACCTAGATGACATCACTGTATTTTCTAAATATGAAAACTAGCATTTGGATCATTTAAGGCAGGTTTTTATTAAATGTAGGAAATATGGAATTTCTTTGAACCTTAAGAAGTATTTGTTTGGATTAAAAGAAGGAAAGTTACTAGGTCATAATATTTCAAAAGATGGCATCCGAATAGACCCTGCGAAAATAGAAGCCATCTTATAGATACAACATCCAAGGAACATCAAAGAATTACAAGTTTTCTTAGGGAAAATTAAATTTCTTAGGAGATTTATTTCTAATCTAGCAAAACTAATTAGATCACTGAACAATATGTTGAAAAATGATTCAACCATCAAATGGAATGTTGAGGCTAAGAAATCCTTTGAAGACATTAAACTAGCCTTAACTAGAACACCAGTTTTGATCAGTCCAAAATTTGACAGAGATTTCATCTTATTTTCTTTTGTTTTTTAGCACACAATTGCTGCAGTTTTACTGCAGAAAAATGACCAAGCTATTAAAAACCTATTGCTTTATTTAGCAAGGCCCTGAGAGATGCCTCCTTAAAATATAACATAATGGAAAAAAAGATTTTGCTTTGCTCAAAGCTATCAAGGACTTTAGAGTATATATTTTATATTCTCATATAATAGCCTATGTTCCCAAGTGGTCAAAGACATCCTAACTCAGGGTGGTCCAGATGGAAAAAGGGGAAACTGGATTACTACTATTTTAGAATATGACATAGAAATTAGACCAACTAAGTTAATCAAGGGCCAAGGTTTAGCCAAGCTCACAGCTGAGTCAAACTGTTAGGCCCTAGATATAAACTTTATTGCACAAATAGATAATGAACAGGAGATGGCAACTCCACTAATCAACCAGGCCTTTATTGAATCACCATGGTATGCTGGTATCATTTATGTTTCACAAAATTTACAAGCCCCTCCTGGATTATCTAAGACCAAAAGTAGATTTTTGAAAATGAACTCCTTAAAATTTTGTATATTAGATAATGCTTTGTTTTGGAGGAATCATGAAGGTATTCTTCTCAACTAATTATTAAAATATGAGTCTGACAAAGTACTACAAGAGTTTCACGCAGGTGACTGTGGAGGACACCTTTACTAGAAAACCACTACAGATAAAATTCTTAGAGCTGGTTTCTACTGGCCAACTTTGTTTTCTAATGCAAAGAAACATGTGACCTCCTGTCACAAATATCAAATTTTTGAGGGAAAGAAAAAGCTTCTACCTTTACCCCTAAAACCAATCTCTTCTGAAAAACCTTTTCAACAATGGGGGTTAGACTTCATTGGTGAGATTCACCCACCTTCCTCTGCCCAACACAAATGGATCCTCACTGCCACAGACTATTTCACCAAATGGATAGAGGCCATACCTTCAAGGTAAGCCACTGACACAGTTATCATAACCTTCCTTGAAACCAACATTCTATCAAGATTTGGATGTCTAATTAAGCTCATTACTGATAATGCAACAACCTTTAAATCCAAAAGGATGATATATTTCTACAACAAGTATCATATAACCTTGGGCCATTCCACAGCCTATTATCCTCAAGGAAATGGACTAGCAAAATCCTCAAACAAAAGCCTAGTGAACATCATAAAAAAGTTGTTGGAGGACAATGAGAAAACATGGAATAAAAATTTAGTCAATGCCTTATGGGTAGACAGACTAACCACAAAGAAATCAATTGGTACTTCACCCTACCAACTAGTTTATGGGATGGAAGTTGTTTTTCCATCTTCCTTGGGAACACCAGTAATGAAGCTGCTCCAAGAGTTTCAGGTTGAACCAAATGACATCCAAAGAAGAATCAACCAAATAATTCATTTACAGCAAACTAGGGAAGAAGTGTACATCAGATCTCAGGTTGTGTAGGAAAGGATCAAGAAGATTTTTGATAAAAGGACCAAGGCTGAGGATTTCTACCTTGGTGGCAAAGTCCTAAAATGGGATTCAAGGAGGGAAGATAAAGGTAAGCATGGGAAATTTGATTTCCTATGGAAAGGTCCATATATCATTTATGCTTTCAGAGGTAATAATGCCTTCTTCCTTAGAGAAATGGATGGTACAGAAGAAGAAGGTCGACCAGTGAATGGTTGAATGCTCAAACACTATTTTGAACCTAACTATTGATTTTTACTTTCCATTGTACATATTTCATTTTTCTTCAAAAAGTTTAGTTTGGATTGGATGGTGGTCATTAAATTTGAAGCCTGGAGAGAAGGCCCTAAGATTCAAAGGATTCATTATCATAAGTGTCAATAATGCAGAGGCATAGAGGATAATTTTGCAAGGTAACATCAACAACAATTCAAAGGCTACTGATCTACAAAGTTCTTGACATTTCACCAGGAAATGCCATCCCCAAGTGGAGCCACTGTTAGATTCCTATACCAATAGGAGTCATAATTTTGAATGATTGAGATTAAACCTTGTAATATTGTACATACATTTTCTTTGTGAAAATGTTTTCCATATTAAAAAATAAATAAAAATTAAAAATGTAAAGAGGGTATGTCCTAAAAGAATAATCAAAGGACAAAAAGTATGAAAATAGGTCACAAAAAAATGAAATATATGAACCCCAAAAGACAAAAGAGACCATGGAAAGTGTGCAAGTCAAAATTCCACTTTACTTTTTTATGCTTAATAAATGATTGTGTGTAACTTGTTACTTATGCCATAATCCATGAATAGTCAAAAATTTTAAACTTGGCTATTTCATGTTTATAGATAGAGAATAAAATTTGACCAAACAGTGTAATCTCAACAGATAATTAGATAGGTAAAGTAAATAAAAGGAGCTCAACTGGTTAATCTGAGCCCTTGGATGACATAAGGTTTGATTTAGACAGTTTGTTATGTAAATAAAAGAAAATATTGATAAGGGTTTGCTAGCTTAAATGCACCCTAATAATGTGAAGAAAAAGTGGTAGGATAAGTAGATGGGTAAGTAGAAGAAAGGTTTCAGAAGTATGATTATTGATTAGACAAAAAGCCTATTTATCATTTTTCATCATATGTTCCAAATATGAATGGACAATCAAGCATGAAAATGGATTTCAAATTCAATTAATTAACTTCACTCATTTATTTCACCTCTTTGCTTAACTAATTTTCCATAATAAAGTTCAAAGTACTTAAAACCTTTAAGACAAAGAGGGTCAGAGAATTTCTCTGACTTTTGGAGGGACCGGACCCTCAGCTCAAAGACTTATGGATATCAAGTACTAGATTCCCCTCATAAAAGTTCACCCCCCCTTCAGTTCATTCATTTTCCTAATAATACTCCTTTTCCTAAGGTTAAAACACTTTTGCCTAGGAAAAGTAATTATCCCCCATGTAAAACACTTTTCATACCAAAAGTACACAAAAATGCTTTACGGTAAGTATTAATGTAAATATGTGAAAAACATGTAATTCACAAAAAAATCATTTTGCTTAGTGTTTTTCCCTTTTCTGCCCATTTCTCACATTAATTACTAACTTTATTATATTAAATCTCGATAAAAACCCAATTTCCCATATACATTTAACTCCTATGTACAAGTTAACCTTACACCCAAGTTTAATTATAAACCATGATTTTCACCTTAAAACCCAACCAAAACCATTAACTGGTCAATCTGTGATCAAGTTAATAAAGCCCCCTTTAATCCTTCGTTAATTACCCGATGGCCTAACCTCACTTTAAGCCTGATACTACTATAACTAAGTGCCTGTCGGGACCCCCACTAGCCTCCATGTAGCTTCTCCACCCGATCATCGTGCGATCATCCCCCTCCTCATCTTACGACCCTTATCCATATTAGGCCAACCCGATGTCCATCCTTTACCCACTCGATAATGTGGTTTCCCCCCTGGCCCCTAATGCTATGTGTCATTCGGTGAGTGGAATCGGGCGGCCCTTCCCAAATACCATCAAGTGCCCAAAGGGGGTATGAAATGAACCACTTACCACCCTCCCACTACGCGACGAATTAACCACTATTCACCCTGTACCCGCCAAAAAATAACTTTTTGCGTATAAAAGCCAAAAGCCCCAAAATTGTTCCTTTTCGCTGAATTGTCATCTGCAAGCTTTTGTATGCATGCACGATACCTACAAACATTTAAGCTGCCAACCCACGTACAATTTTGCTCCAAAGATGTTGTAAACAACCTAGTTGGAATTGCAGCCTATGCAAAGCCCATTCGACCACTTGCAGTTGCCAGCCACCTCGCTCAGAGCCAATTCACCCCAGTTCTAGGTATTTAAACCAGAATTCACCAAATACCCTGTCAACTTCAAAGTAATTAGTTGTTGAGTATTTTTAGTTAAGTTAAAATTAATTAAAAATACTCAAGAGCTCAAGCCTACTCCTTGTAGAACATCGTTGCCCTAAAAAATTTGAAATTACCCCCCATACTCAAATCCACAAGAAATGAGTATGGTTGTCCCAATTTCTATGGATGTGAGACCCATCTCTACACCCCATTTAGACCTAGACCACCTTCCCCTAGCTAATAAATATTTCCAGATAAAAGATACCACTGTCATAAAGCTCCTACTAAAAATACATCGACAAATTAGGGATAAGTTCCTGAACAAGGTGGATGAAATTGGCCTTTGGGAGTCAAATTTTCCGAAGTACCAGTTCCCTCAAGTCCACACTTTTCCTGAAATTGTGCACATGTGCCATGCTTGTTACGTCCCAAGTCACAAAACCATCATGTCTCATGACCAGAAGGTCCATTTCACCATCACCGCTGAGTCTATAAATGAAATGTTGTAGCTCCAACCAGGGACAAACCTAACTCCCCTCTCAATTGGAGATTTGTTGGACTTATATCCCAAACTCAAATCTGCAAAATTGGCAAAATTGCTTCAAACCTTCATGAGAGAAGAGAAGCACCTCCCTAAAGACCCCCCTCCATATGCAGCAACTATATTTTCCCCTTGGGGTCGAAGTATTGTAGCCATGATATCTTGTGTTTTGGGTTACTCCACAAATGAGTATAGTAATGAAATTATCTTGGCTTTCATGTCCATCTATACCCCAAGATAGCCTCCTGCAACCATTTATGACTTTGCCACATTCATAGCTGACAGGATGCATGAGCAGTTCACAAGAATGGGGAATGAAAGGGTCTTCAAATACTCTTCAGTATTATAGCATGTGTTCTTATATTATCAGTCAGATAAGTTTCCATTCACCCTTCAGAAGCTTGACACCAAGGGTCAACCTAGGTCAGTGATCTTTTGGACCCCATTAATCCATGAGTATCAGTCTCCATACTCTTATTCAGAGTTCATTGACTTATTTGTACATCCAGTTATGACAATTTTGACTGGAAACCCTCCTCCGAGAATCAATATAGAAATAAAGAGAGTCCTTCAACTGTCAAAGTAGACCAAAGTGGGTGACTGGTACCTTTACCAGAACCACACAGAAATCAGGATATATGGTTGCATGCTTGCACCATACAAATTGCCAAGATACCTCCCTATGAGGTTGTTTGCATTAGAATACTATAGGCAAATTATCAATGCAGATGAGATAAACTTTGTAAATGCCAAGAAGAAGGCCAATTTCAAAATAAAAGACCAACTAGGCCCCTTCATATGTAACTCTAGGGAGGCTAGGAAAGAGGCAGATTTGATACTATAGAAAATGAAGTTCTAGAGAAGTTTTGTTTGGAGTTACGACCCTTTGGAATTCATCACCAAGAAGAGGCAAAAGGTCAAGCTGGGACCTTTTATTCACCATCCCATACCTCAGATTAAAGCTTATGCCATCCAATCAAAATGGGTGGAAGGAACCCTAGTTGATCAAGACAGCACCAGAATAGACATAGAGAACTCTCTAATCGATCTTGAAAAACAACTTGATGAGGGTTCTTTCCTGCAGGTGCCAGAGCAGTCGGGTAGGCCAGAGTAGTCAAACAAGCCAGAGAAATCAAGCAGACCAGAGACAACCATGAGTACTCCCTTGGTTTTGCAAACTCCTCTAAATAAGGAGAAGGGCCTAAAAAGAAGTAGGGAGGAGGTCACCACATAAAAAAGGGCCACTTCACAAACTTATGCAGATACAAGCCAAGCAAAAGGACATAGAGTGAATCCTGTCTCTGAACAGGAATACATAGAGGAAACAATAGAAGTCACCAGCACAGAAGGAAACAGGAGCGGGCCCATCACCCCATCGAAAGGCACACCCTCCACATCAAAAACTCAAGG